>JAVTVY010038840.1:0-167168 GCA_036873755.1 Hanleya hanleyi
CACGTTGTTGTTGTTCACTGAATAAAAAAAAAAAAAAATGAGATCTCACCAAAAAACCCTGTCTTGTGTGTTTTATTCCTAATGCATCAATGCCCAATGTGGAAATTCAGTCAAACTGAAATCAGTGGTGTAGGATGGGGTCAAAATGTAACCCATCAAGTTTAGAAGGCAAGAGCACTATAGTAAAAATAGAGAACCAATGAAATCAGCCTACAGACCAAGTACGTGTCTTTGGTCTAGGTTTGGAGCAGGCATTTCATTGAGGTACGTGTATACGGTGAGTGAAGAGACTCGTCCAACACGTATAGATTATGACTATAAGTTCTATGAGCATAATGCATGAAAGTGACTTTGAACACCGTATTAGTCAATCAGTGGCCTAGAATGGAGCCAAAGGTAACCCATCCATGTCCAGAAAAACATTACCCGGGTGTACAAGAACCCAGATGTAAGCGCGGACGTCAGCGAAAGCACACCGTGAATACCCCAATTCCATTGGCTGATTGTTCGATCGCTGATTGGTTCTTTTTCTCGACCGCTGATTGGCTCTTTTTTTCGACCGCTGATTGGTCCAAATGGAACTGCCCATCTTTCCCAGGTTCATCTAGAATCCCCTAGAATCTAGAATTTTTTATTGTGCTCAAGCTCTGACTATAGCGATGCCGCAACATTGTCTCATTGGACATTGGACCGTCTGACCTGGAGGTCACCCTTTGACCTTTTGACCCGCGTCCGCGCGCGCGCGCGCACTGCCGGGGATGACGCGGGATGACGCGCGCGCGCGCGCGCGCTCGCGCTGCGGGGCGCTGGGGCGGGGCGGGAAAAGGTGCCGGCGGTTGACCATACGGACGTCTAAGAGGAAACATGTGGAACTCTTCTATGTTTGGAGGTAGTTTTTTAGTAAAAAAATCGGAAGTGACGTCATACAGGGTCCAGTTTTCGACACTGAGTGACCACATCCGACAAAATGGCCAGTTTTCGACACCGGATGTGCCGCCATCTTGAACATACGTGCCGCCATCTTGGATATGTCCCATAATGCACCGGGTCAAAATACTCGCTTCTGATTGGACGAGAGCTCTGGGACGGATTTGAAATACACGCTTCTGATTGGACATGCATCTGCGCATGCGCAGAATGATATTCCTACCGCACACCCAACCCATCAGATGCCCCTTCACGAATGCTTCACTTAGATACCTCACTCGACCCCATTGGTGCATTAGGGGCTCCCCTACATCCCAACACGGCTATTTTCATACACTTGGGCCACCGCGCATGCGCAGAATGCCGATAGTTCAACCCACACCCAGCCCATCAGATGCCCCTTCACATAAGCTTCACTTTGATACCTCACTCGACCCCATTGGTCCATTAGGGGCTGCCCTAGCTCCCAACACGGCTATTTTCATATCCTTGGGCCACCGCGCATGCGCAGAATGCCGATAGTTCAACCCCATATCCAGCCCATCAGATGCCCCTTCACGAATGCTTCACTTTGATACCTCACTCGACTCCATTGGTCCATTACGGGCTCCCCTAGCTCCAACACGGCTATTTCCATACCCTTGGGCCACCACGCATGCGCAGAATGCCGATAGTTCAACCCCACACCCAGTCCATCAGATGCCCCTTCACGAATGCTTCACTTTGATACCTCATACGACTCCATTGGCCCATTAGGGACTCCCCTAGCTCCAAAACCGCTATTTCCATACCCTTGGGCCACCGCGCATGCGCAGAATGCCGTTATTTCAACCCCACACCCAGCCCATCAGATGCCCCTTCACGAATGCTTCACATCGATACCTCACTCGACCCCACTGGACCAGTAGTCAATCTCCTAGCTCCAAAAGGCTATTTTCATACCCTTTGGCCTCCGCGCATGCGCAGAATGCCGATAGTTCAACCCCGCGCCCAGCCCATCAGATGCCCCTTCACCTAACCTTCAATTTGATACCTCACTCGACCCCATCGGACCCTTAGGGGCTCCCCTAGATGCAAAAAGGCTATTTTCATACCCTTCGGCCGCCGCGCATGCGCAGAATGACGATATTTCAACCCCACACCCAGCCCATTAGATGCTCCTTCACCTAACCTTCACTTTGATACCTCACTCTACCCCATCGGACCATTTTATCTAGGGACTACTTTTTCTCCGCGGAAGCTTTTTCCCGAGACCGAATCACCGCCAAAACCACGGCCAAACCGCGTCACCGCGCATGAATACACTTTTTTTTTTTTTTTTGCCGGAACTTTTTTTTTTTTTTTTTCAATGCACACCCCCCCCAATAACCCCCCCAATGCCCGAGTTGTCTCCCTTGCATCCATAGTGTAGAGATGGCGCCACACCCTCAACTGTGACGTCACAGAGGTCATATGCAAATTTCTGAGGTCAAAGAGCCTCAGGTTGCCCTTTATACACTACTAATGTTCCACTATTTTCATTATACAATTGTTCATATTCAGTTCGCCAAAATTCGAGAACTTTTTCTTTCTCAGTAATAACGTTCCCGGTCTCATCCACAACTTCTAAAGGTATAGCGGATTTCTGCTTTGGGCCTAGTTTTTTAATGTGATCCCAGAATGCACGTGGATTATCCGTATTAACATTTTCAATTTCTGTTAAGATATCTCTATCATACTTTCTTTTATAATAGCTTGTCTCAGCTTCCTATCAAACAGTTGTTTGGCAATACGGTATTCTATCCGTAATGTACTATATATAGATTGTCTCCCCTTGTATTTAATATAAATCTTTTCTTTATCATGCATATCTCTCCATAATTCTGACAACTCTTCATTCCAGTAAGGTTTTGCTTTTTTATACCTCTTTTTAGAATTTTTGCTCGCTCCATATATGGGATGTAAATGTGATTTCATTTCTGCGATTATGATTTCAGTTAGTTCCTTATACTTCTCATCAACAGTTTCTTGGGTCCTTCTAGACTGCTCAATACTGTCAATGAACGTTACGACACATTGCCTAAGGGCCGGTGACGACATAAACTGTATTGGCATGTTCCGTGTTTTGTACCTACATGGGTTATACATGTTTACATCCGTAAGAATTTCAGCACCTGCCATGTTCGGTTCATCGAAATTATCATATAAGTCATGTATTTTTACAGTCAGAGTTAAAATCGAATGATCCGGCGCCTTACATTTGTCCGATAGCAAACCCTGTAGATGAAGTTCATCTATCTAGTCATTACATACGTCCACCTTAAATCGGGTACAATTTGGTAATATATCACCGTTTGACCCGAATTCAACTTCTTTATTAATATTACCAGGCCTGATTTACTATATTAAATCACATATTATGAAATCCGTGTGTAAAAACATCGATTCATGTACCTGCTTTCAAGTAATTTAACACTAATTTAAACGCGTTTTACAAACAGCGCGAGGAGAAAGTTCGAAATGTTTTTGGATATAAAAAAAAACGCTGTGGTCACTCGCTTTTATACGATGTTTTGAATGGCTCGGCTGATAAATCCCCTCCCAACAAGAACAGAGACCCATAACATATACTTATTAATATCATGCCATCTATGCACGATAGTACTGACGTTGGATATCGACCGGTCGTTGTTTTGAGCATACGGAAGGGAGCGTTTCAGTGAATCCCAGCACAGTCTCAGGTGTACAAACACGTCCATACGTTCTCACCTGAACATGCAGTCACGTGATCATTCATACTCAATTCTTTAACAGTCTGTACTGTTTGTAGAATTATCGAACCTAGCATAACCTTCTTTCTTTGCTTGATATTGTTCTGAAGAGTAACTGACCAGAATAAAAGACATAACCTTAGATTGTGCTTCGCTCGGATGAATTTATCAACTTATGCGTATGCTCCGTTTTACAGAACTCACTTGACGCTGCCACGATAGCTGAGAGGACCAAAGTTTGACGTGACCGAATAACTGTTAGGATTAATCTATCAAACTTTAAAAACTTAAGCTAAAATAAAGTAAAAATGGACTGACTTCCTTGATTGCATGTATATCTCGTCAAAACACTTCTATTCTTCTATTCTAAACCATGAAGGTTCACGAATCCAGAGGATACCTGTACCTCAGAGTTGATCTTACCTGTCCGGTCTGATGACATGTGCGAATCATAAAGACTATTTCTCCATTGTTCGGTATCACCATCTTCATATTATCCAGCCAATTTCTACGCTCCCACTTCGAACCTGCCTTGATTTATCTGACCCCCTTCAGTGTTCACAATCCGAGGTGTAAATTTCACCTACGAACTTTCGACGAACCAATCAAAACCTACACAGCGATTGTGAGTAGAGTGACATCATCCTCAATTAGCGGCGTCGTTCCTCCTAATGTGGTGTTTGATCAATAACGACATATTTCGAAATTCAAATGTTTTCGAGGTTAGTGACGTCTCGTGTCTATTTATAAGTTCTTTGAACATTGAAGGGGCCTAGATATATCAAGGGAAGTTCGAAGTGGGAATGTAGAAATCCGCTTGATAAAATGAAGATGGGTATCACATGATTTTCTCCCTTCAGAAAGATATTCATGGAATCAATTGTTCTAGGTGGAGAAGAACAAGAACCGCGTATATAAAAATTCCGCTTTCTACTTCACTCAGCGGTTCATCTGAACAACAAGTACTGACTTGGACGGCATTGACTATGAATAGGTTCTATAGTTGCTGTTTTTGACGTATTGACTAATCTTTCCAAATCAAGCCCAATATCACACCATCTAAAAATTTCCGTTTGCGAGGCCGTGTTTGTTTTCTGGTAATTGGCGAATTGATCACAAAAGGACCCTGATGGTTTTATGATAGCTCTCTTGTTTTTACTTAAAGGATACTGAGCCCTCCTGTAGGCACTTTTACACACCCTCTAGAATTTGTCCTTTATACAGTTAAAAGTATGCCTCATAGCTTTGGTAATGTATAAATTTGTAGAAAGTACATTTCTTAAGGATTCCAGATATATAAATGTGTTCACTGTGAATATGTAGGGTGTAAAGATATTCAAATTTAAAACGAATAATTTTAAAAAATGAGCCTTCTTTTTTAAATGGCTATTTTCAAAAAAGCATTCAACTGATCGTAACTTACATCATCATTTTCATCAACACCAACAGGAAATAGATGTCTCATTTTTGTAAATTTTGGTCTAGTTCTTTTTCTGTTGACATTTAATTCAACGTCAAAGTTCAAAACTGTGAGTTGCTCAATTTTGTAAAGAATTAATTCCATTAAATGTCAATAGAAGGAGAACTAGACCAAAATTAATAAAAATGAGACACATATTACCTGTTGGAGTTGTCTTCTACAGGAAATGACGATGTAAGTTATGGTAAGTTGAATACCTTATTGAAAATAGCCAATTAAAAAATTAAAATTAAATTTTAAATTAAATTTGTTTAGAATCCGAATATCTCCACAACCTACAGGTTTATAGTAAGCAAATTTATTTGGAATCCTTAAGAACTGCGCTTTCAACAAATATATACATTACCATACCTATGAGGCATACTTTTCGCTGTACAAAGACAAATTCCAGAGGGTGTGCAAAAGTTTGTACAGGAGGGCTCAATATCGTTAAAGACGAAAAACAACATCACATAGAGTAGGTTCATATAATACTAAAATTTATTCAATTTTTACACAGGCATGAAAAACGGGATGGGGGGGGTAAAGTGGTAATAAATTGATCGAAGATCGAATAAGCTTCCACTGACTGCTCGAGTCGGAATAATTGCACTACTCGAAAGTCAACCCACCAAATTTCTTCGCAGCAGGGTTATATAAGCCTTCGATCAGTCAATCATATGCGATTCCTTTCCAAAGACGACATCGATGCTAGCTCAATGTTTACAAAACACTCCCGTTTATTTTCGCTGCCGAGATTATATCTCAAAGTGGGTCGAATGTAAAAACAACAAAAACAACCCCAAAATGGAACGGAATTGAATTGATAAATTGAGATGAGTGAAGTACTGCTGTCTTATATTTGAAAAATCATCACAAGGTAGAAATCATCAGAGATGAAAATGAATGGACGGTCGCACGGAATATAACGATATCTTGTCCGCATTCTTGAAATTTTATATGTCATCGGTTTATATATCATGAGAAAAAATATCCGATAAGATATATTAAAAGAAACAAATCGATATTGCAATTTTGTCCATTATGCTGAAAACGCAGCTAAGATACATCTCGAAACTTGATTTCATTGAAGCGATACTGTCTAGTGATTGTGGCGATATACTACCACGTGATTGGGGCGATACTTGCGTGTGTCTGCACATGATAACGCGACGATATTACACCATGGTTGGATACATAAATCTGAAATTAATTACTCTCGCCGTCAGTTTCAAGATAAGATCAACGGCGACCGTGTCAATTGAGACAGATGTGACCAAGTGATTTAAATCCGAAATATCCTAAGATAGGATTATACCAATATCACTGGTATGATTCGATTGTTTTCGATCCCCATAAATGTTTGTACGATCACTTTGAATGGACGTATGCTGCATAAGTACATTTTGTACATTAAGTACAACAAATTTTTTCTGTGATGCACCGAATTTGCGAACTGATATCCGGACACCTTCGTCAACAATAAGTAAAAGGCGCTCCAGGCGGACGACTAACCGGGCATTCACCTTTCAATGGTTCTCAATGCTAATATTGACAGTCGCACCTACAATCGCCGTGAATTGGGACCGACTCGAATTGACACGTGTATTTTTCTGTCACTCCATTTGTAACTCCATGTCGTTTGTTCTCATTTAACCATAGTCGTGTATGGAAACAGCAGCAGCCGATTATCCAATAACAATTGATGAACTTAGATGTGATTTCGACTAAGCTCTCTCCTCTCCCTCTTAAGATGTTAGCCATTAATTGAAATACGGGTGTCAAAATCGAAGGAAATTCGATTGCGGACGCACAAACTCTCATTGGGGAAACACCGACAGTTTGTGCTTTTAGTGCAAAGTAGACGTCCTTATTGAAGAAAGACCTCAGAATATTGTAATGTTGGGGATTTTTGCCAGCGAAGCTTATTTTGATTCCTGCGAAGTAGCCTTTTGTGTCGGAGACATTTAATGCATGGCGGAGTGTTAGAGTAACGGATTGTTCTTCGGGTCGACCGGATTTGTGCTGCCGTATAATTACGACGAAGTAATTATTCGTTTTTATCACCATCTGAACTGTGCCGTCTTGAGTAAGTCTGTGCAAACAAAAGGGATTGGTCAGCGGTCCTATCGATACCGATAACCAATAGATACGACTCCAGGATTGAACAATCGATCACAGACACTTTGATTTCTGCCAGACCATATCCCTATGGTTCACAGTACCCTAGTGCTAGAGTCCTAGTGTGAATGAGTGAGTGGGTGAGTATAACTTACCGTCGCTTCCATCCCAACGCCTCTTTTGAAGTGATACCAAAATGAAGCACATGTCGTAGGCAGATATGATACTCACCCCAGCCACACTTGGTCAACCCAGGGCCTCCCCTTTGCGAGACGGATGCTCGAATCAAAAGACTACAAAAGAGCCCCGCTTAAGGGTTTATTTATCACTACAACTCATATAAGGGGAATGGGAAGAGGTGCCGACATACTGACAGAGCCACAAGACTTCACAGTATAGTCTTCTGGTTAACCTATTCTAAAGAACATACCAGAATCTAACGATTCGTGATATGTGTTATATCTCAGGTACGCTTTTATTGTACCTGTTCATGTGGCAACTTGGATGATATGGCCACACTGCCCCTAGCACCGGCATAAGCGGTATTAGATACAAATCTAGAGAGCTATGATGTCATTACAGTCATTACTTGCGATGTAGAAGAAAGCATCAGTCATTATTTACTTTCATGTACACGATTTAATAACCAGAGACTTAAATTTTTTAATGAACTTATTTGTGCTGGTGTGTTTAATCATACCATGGAATCCATCTTAAAACCTCAAAAGAGCCGCAATAAAGTATTTTTGGCTATTTATAGGTTTATGCTGCGCACACGCAGATTTTAATTTAATTGATATTGATTTATTATTCTGTTATACATTTCATTATCTACTCTAGGGGAGTTAACATTACATTTGTTATCTCCCCTTCCACACTGTGGAATTATTTATAATTATATTGGTTAATTAATAGTACATTCATATTACAAGTTGTGAATAATAAAATTCTAGAATAATTTAACATACATTTTCTTATTTGTGGTTAAGAAATTATAATAATATTTCTGCTCTATTAAAGAGTTTTGTTTTAAATGATGTCTTTGCTTGCTCTGGTTGGACATTGGTGCCTGAGGATACCATGTGAGGTCCTCATTCACGGTGTTCACCAGGATGAGTATAGATATTATATCAAATCTCGTTTTTACTCACCACTTACATATATCTGAATTTATATGATGAGTTTATTTTTAGGTTAAACAAAATATGCATGTACTATATTGGCCTTTTTAACTCAGTTTTATATTTTTTATAGATAGGGTCGTTGGGATTTTATTATTATTAAATTAAGTTTGTTGGTCCGTATATATATACCCTTCCTTTTATGTCTCTAACCTCGCCATGTCATTAAATAACGCATTTGGAGTTTGTTTTTTCTACATGTGTTTAATCATTACAATTCCGCACAGTAGGATATTTTAAATCAATATTTATGTTGTACATCAAACTCAATGCAACGATCTGGCGTGCATAATTTTATCAAATTGGAAGCGCCACCTAAATTAAAAACAGACAGTTTATTTATCACTACAACGCATATAAGGGGAATGGGAAGAGGTGCCGACATACTGACAGAGGCACAAGACTTCACAGTGGAAACTTGGATGATATGACCACACTGCCCCTAGCAACGGCATAAGCGGTATTAGATACAAATCTAGAGAGCTATGATGTCATTGCAGTCATTACTTGCATCATTACCATCTACTCATGGTGGGACAAACTTGGACAAGGATTCGTCCCAGTTTTCAGCTTACTGATCGAGGAGCTCCATTCAGTGATTCCCAGCACACCGCAGAAAATTTGCTCGACGAAGTTAAACTACGCACTAACGCATATGCACAGCCAGAAACATTTCGCTTGCAATACAGTATAACTAGTGCCTGATAGAAATGGGAATATACCATTCTGCTGTATTATTTGCTCGTATGGATCCTGTCAGTCATATTATTTTGAGCGATACTACCGCGTATCTATATGTGATAATGTGACAGTAAAACACCACAGTTCGACACCTAAAGTTGAAATTAATTACTCTCGCAGTCAGTTTCAATATCAGATCAACGGCGCCCGTGTCAAGTAAGATAAAATGATTTAATTTCGAATAACCCGAAGATATGGATTATATTTTAGCGATCCTCATCAACGTTTGTACGATCAGTTTGAATGCGAGCATGTTGCATGGGTATATTTCCTTCAACCAGATCTGTTCTATGGTGCGCAAAATTACATGCACATATCCGAACACTTCAGTCAATATCAAGTAGATGGCGCTCCAGGCGGATGATTATCCGGGCAACTTAGTTTCAGTATTTCTCAGTCCAAATGTTGACAATCGCACATACAAACGCCGTGAACTGGAACCACTCAAATTGACAAGTGTGTTCCTCTATCACGTCACATTTAACTCCCTGTATTTTGTAATCATTTAACTATAGCGGTGTGCAGATACAACAGCAACCGATTGCCCTATAACAAATGGATGAATTTTGACAGGAGAACCATTGAGCGTTATTTTCCATGTTAAAATGTTAGCGCTAATCGAAATATAGGTGTGAAAAGCAATGGAATTTCGATTGCGGCCACACATACTCCCTCAGAGAAAACACGGCAGTTTGTGGGGGTTTTTTTCGCACCGTAGACGTCCCTATTTTGTTTCGGAGATACACAAGCATGTTTTAATGTTGCGGATTATTACTCTCGCAGCTTGATTTCTCCGACGTAACCGTTTGTACCGGATAAGTAATTTAGTGCATGGCAGAGAGTTAGAATTGTGGGGAAGTAATTATTCATTTATATTAACACTAAGAGCTGACCTACGCTTTCTCGGTTAAGTTGTACAAACAAAACTAATTCACCACCTGTCCTGCTGAGATCGATAATCAATCGATGAGACTCCCTCAGTGAACAACCTCTTAGTTATCTCACCGTGATTTCTGCCAAGCCAGGTATTTCTGATTGACAGTACGATACACAGAATTTTATACATTCTCGTGATTATATTCCTATGGGTGTCCAATCTCGTGCGTTCATATAGAAGTCATTAGCACCATATCTTCTACGCAGGGTAGTCCAAAACCTGGATATCGACCGGTCCCTGTTTTCCCTATACGCAGGGGTGCCTTTCAGTGAATTCTAGCACACCCTCAGATGTATTTATCCTATCTAAACGTTCACACCTGTGTGTGCAGTCATGTGATCATTCATACTCAATTCTTTGAGAAGACACTGCACTGTTAGCAGAATTATCAATACCTAGCATAAATGTCTGTTCTTTGAAATAGTTTTGAAGAGTAACTCAAGTTTTGAAGCATTTCCTTCGGTCGGATGAAAGAATCAAACTCCCTGCGGCGTTTGCTCCGTTTCACAGAACTCACTTCTCTTGA
The DNA here is from genome assembly GCA_036873755.1 of Hanleya hanleyi. NCBI lineage: Eukaryota > Metazoa > Mollusca > Polyplacophora > Lepidopleurida > Hanleyidae > Hanleya > Hanleya hanleyi. Next base: position 10,643 of record JAVTVY010038840.1, read on the forward strand.
CACTGCCACAATAGCAGACCGGATCGGATTGCGCATAGCGTAGCCGAATAACGCCCACGATTGTGAGTCTGGTTGCACTATTTTTCCATGGATTCCATCAAACTTTAAAAATTTAAGCTAAAAATAAAAACATGTGCTGGCTCCGTTAATTACATGAATATGCTATCAAAACATATTCCTTGACATTCATATTAATAAATTGCATGGAGACCTGTACCTCGGAGTTGATCGTACGTGTCCGATCTGATGACGCGTGAATCATAAGACAGTATGGTTCCATTGTTTGGTGTTCTCCCTTCAGAAATATATGCCATGTGTATTTCTGTCACGGAATCAATATTGCTCTATTAAACATGTCGGAGAATAAGAGCACTAACCGCGTATATAGAAAGTCCTCTTCCTACTTCACTTAATGGTTCGTCTGAACAACAAGTATTTATATTTTGGATTGACCATGAACAGGATCTGTAGTTGTTTTTTTTTGCGTATTGACTAATCTTCTCGAGTCAAGTCCAATACAACACCATCCAAGAATTTCCGTTCGGGAGACCGTCTTTTTTCTTACAATTGGCGAATTTATCACGAATGAAACCTGATGGTTTTATTAGCGCTCTCTTGTTTTTATTGGGTTTTTTTCTTCATGACAAAAAACAACATCACAATGAGTATCTTCTAATACTACTGAAATGTTGGATCGAATGTTTTTACACAAGCATGAAATGAAGGGTGAAAGTGGTAGTAAATTGACCGAATATCGAATTCGCTTCCACTGACAAGTCCAGTCGAAAATAAATACTTTCATCTGAGGTATGTAAGTTTTTGATCAGTCAGTAATGTGTGGTGCCTCTTCAAAGACGACATTGAGGATAGCAAGTCAATGATAACAAAACTTGCCCAATTTATATTCGCTGCCGAGATTATATTTCAAAAGGGTCGAATGTCAAAAAACAACAACCGGAAAATGAAATGGCGAGGAGGAGTGAAGTTCTGATTCCTGCTATTGCGAAATCCCTTCAGTGTATGCTCTTTGTTGTATGGAGCGCCAGGGATGCTCTTCACGTAACAAATGGATGGGCGGACGGACGGACTGGCATTGCTTGGAAGATCGAACTATAACGATGTCTTGTCCCCATTCTTGAAACTGTTGACCGCTTCTGTCAGCATATATCAGAAATTGGTTCATATTTCATGAGAAAAAAAATCCGATGAGGTTAAATCAAAACATAAAAGTGTGGAGAGCCATCGATATTACCGGACTTCTTGGTTGGATTTCGTGTAAAGATTGACTCCCAGAAACAGCAGATATCATAACGCTTATGTAATTAGCGGTCTTTGAAATGAGAATCGACTTACGGCGGCCATAATGGCCCAATAAGGTCAAGAAGTAAGCGATAAATCGAAATATTGCACAATAGGCGGGGTTACGTAGTTGTCTATTTTGAGCGAATCAAAGCTTAGATTAGATGTAATTACTACTTTCGTCAATATCCTGTAAGACAATACGATGCTTTAATGGCCATGTATATTACAATTTGCACGTTTGGCTCCAGTTGGTTACGTCACAGTTGCTACGGACACAATACTATATAGTGATATTTACAAGCCTTAAAGCTGTCAGTCCCTCTACCGTGGCACGGTGATCATGTTAATTTAGTCCATTAAGATTAATTACAAGCGTTTAGTCCGTCATTCATAATTCAGTCGTCGTCCATTAAAGAATATCCGCGTCCATAATCCAAAGACCTATTTCATATTCCATATAACAGTATTAGCACCAAATTCAAAAAGACAATCACAGTATACGTAAACATAGGCTATTTTCCTGTAAGAGAGAAGCGGTCAACAGTTTTCAATGATGCCGGCAAGACATCATGATGTTCCAAAAATATCAAATCCGTATCGCTGATCGCTGAAAAACGCCGGCAGTTTGTGCTTTTAGCGCGAAGTAGAGGTCCTTATTGAAGAAAGTCCCTAGTATATTGTAAAGTTGGGGGTTATCTCCAGCGAAGCTTATTTTGATTCCTGTGAAGTAGCCTTTTGTGTCGCAGAAGTAATTTAGTGCACGGCGGAGAGTTAGTGTAGCGGATTGCCAAGTGCTTTGGGTCGTCCTGTTTTGTGCTGCGGTGTAATTACGACAAAGTAATTATTTATTTATTTGGACAACACCATCTGACCCATGCTGTCTTGATTAAGGCTGTAAAAAAACGATTATCCAGCTGTCCTATTAAAATCGATAATCAAAAGATAAGACTCCGGAATTCAACAATCGCTTAGATATCGCAATGTGATTTCTCCAAGCTCATATCCCAATGATTTACAGTACCTTAGTGCTAGAGTCCTAGTGTGGATGAGTGAGTGGGTGAGTATCACTAGTCGTCGCTTACCTCCCAACGCTTCTGTTGAAGTGATACCTAAATGAAGCACCATGTCGTATTCAGATATGATGCACCTCCCAGTCACACTACCATGACACCTGGACCAAACCAGGACCTCTTGTTTGCGAGACGGACGCCCAAACCACTAGAGCACAACAGAGTCCCAACTCATGCGTTTATTTATTAGTCATTACTTCAATCTATGCTATCTACGCATGGTGAGACAATCTTGGACAAGAATCTGTCCCAGTTTTGAGCATAAGAATCGAGTAGCTCCATTCAGGGATTCCCAGCTCGCCCTCAATTATTTTTTCGATAACGTTACGCTAAACATTAACGCATATGAACAGTAAGAAACGTTTCGCTGGCATTAAAGTGTAACTAGAGCCTGGCAGAAATGGGCATATATCATTCCGCTTGTGTGTTTAGCGCTTACAGTATCAAAATAAACTGATGACGACCATGATGACCCTATCGTAAATTTGCGCGTTAGTCAGGGTTATATATTTGTTTACTTCCAGCAGATGAAATCTCATCTTACTCAGTGCTTCTATCCATAACCTGGAGTATATAGCACGGTTCTTAGTCTGGTAAATTATTATTTGTTTTTGCGGCTCAAGTTGATTACGTGACAATTGCCATGGCACACTGTAATGATATTGACCAACGTCCCCAGGCTGTCAACCCCTTTATCGTAGCACGGTTGTCGTGACAATGTAGTCCTTGAGATAGTTCTATCACTATTATTTCCACAAGGATTTTATATTTTATGTTTCTGCCTGTCAGACATATTCTGTTGACAGACCTTGATCTGATTTAGGCAATACTAGCGCGTGTCTATACATGATTACTCGCCAATATTAACCAATGGTTGGATACCTATAACAGAAATTAATTAATACCGTAGTCCGTTTCGATATCAGATCAACGGCGTCTGTGTCAGGTGAGATAAATTGTATTATTATATTTATTAGAGTGTCTCCCTATATAAATTGTAATGAGATAAAACTGCATATTCCCCGGTCAACAAAACTGCATATTCCACCCCTCATGGAATATACACTAAAGGGAGATAATTACAACAGAGGTCGCCCCGTTCTCTCAGTCGCGCTGCAAACGGTAGCCGATCACGGAGCAGTTCGTCGAGTTGATTTTAGCTGGAGAACACAGCAGAAATAAATTATCTCCCCCCATCTAATTGTAAGTAGAATCGTACCCAAGCACATTATTGGAGTAACTAACAAGCGGCATCGAACAACTATACGTGCGTTGCGAGATTTACACAATAGTAGTGAAGCAGCTCCGAATCAATGGAATCTCGTGCATGAAAAATAATGTTGCTGGCGATTGCCCACTGAAAGCAATCAACTTAGAAGGATTGCGCTCTTCCAAAATAAACATAAAACATTATTTTGCTCGAGAGATAATAGATTAGCACAGAGTTAAGTTGATAAATATAATAATGAAATTATTGCCATGTTGTGAGGGGAATATGCAGTTTCGTTGCCCCTCGGCTGTGCATATTGCCTGCGGCTCGGGCAATATGCAAATCCTCGGGACAACAAAACTGCATATTCCTCTCAAAACAAGGCAATATTTTCATATTATTTCCGAATAATCCGAAGATATGGATTATTACAAATACCTCTCGTGACATTAGATTGTTTACGATCCTCATTAATATTTGTACGATTTATTTGAATGGAAGCATGCTGCATGGGTACATTTTGTTCCAACAAATCTTGTCTATAGTTCGAAAGATTGCAAACTGATATCCGGGTACTTTATAGTCAACGAAAAGTAGATGGCGCTCCAGACGGAGGATTATACTTTTAATGGTTCTCAGTCCTAATCTGACAAACGCACCTACAAACGTCGTGGGCTGGAACGCACTCCAATTGACACGTGCATTGTTCTATCACGTCATATGTAACTCCGTGTAGCTTGTAATCATCTAACCATGGCCGTGTATAGACACATCAGCAGCTGATTGTTCTATAAAAATTGTTGACTCTGGAGAGGATTCAAACTAATCGCTATTTCCCATGTTAAAATGTTAGCGCTAATTGAAATACGGTTGTGTAAAGCGAAGGAATTTCGATTACAGCCGCGCACACTTCCTCAGGGAAAACACCCACAGCTTGTCTTTTTCGCGCAACGTAGACGTCCCTATTTTGATACAGAGAGACACATGTATGTTTTAATGTTGCGGATTATCGCTCGAGAAGCTTGTTTTGAATCCTTTTGTGACGGAGAAGTAATTTGGTGCGTGGCAGAGAGTCAGTATAGCGGATTGCCGAGATCTTTGAGTCGTCCTGCGGTATTACGAGGAAGTAATTACTTATTTATGTGAACATTAAGGGCTGACCTACGCTGTCTTGATTAAGTTTGTACAAACAAACGAATTCGCCAGCTGTCCTACTGAGGTCGATAATCAATCGATATGTCTCCAGCATTGAACAATCTCTCAGATATCTCACACGCCGTGATTCTGTCAAGCCATTTACTCCTCATTTACAGTACGAGAAACAGACTTTCGCACATTCGCGTGGTTATTTCCCCTTGAATGTCCAATCTCGTGTCATTATCACCTTGGTATAGTAATAAATTGACTAGCAGCCACGTGCATAGATCCTGACAGGCAGTTTCACCATTTGACCAGAATTCAACTTGTTTATTAATATTACCAGGCCTGATATACGATATTAAATCACAGATTAACAAAATCCGTGTGTAAAAACATCGATTCATGTACCTACATTCGTATTTAACAGCGTTTTACAAACAGCCCGAAGAGAAAGTTTGAAATGTTTTTGGAGAAAAAAACGCTGTGTTTACTCGCTTGTATACGATGTTTTGACTGGCTCGTCTGCTAAATCCATTCTCAACAAGCACATAAACCGGTAACATATACGTATTATCACCATGCCATCTATGCACTATAGTACTAAACTTGGATATCGACCAGTCGTTGTTTTGAGCATACGGAGGGGCGCGTTTTTGTGAATCCCAGCACAATCTCATGTGTACAAACGCGTTCATACGTTCTCACCGGAGTGTGCTGGCATGTGATCAATTCTTTGAGAAAAGAATGCCCTGTTGGTAGAATTATCGATACCTAGCGTAATCGTCTTTCTTTGTCTGATATTGTTTTGAAGGTTAACTGACCAGAATGTCTCAAAAGACATTTCCCGAGATTGTGCTCCGGTCGGATGAAATTATCAAACTTCTCACGGCGCATGCTCCATTTTACAGAACTGACTTGACTTGGCACTGCCACAATAGCAAAGAGGACCGAATTTTGGCGTGACCGAATAACGGCCATGATTGTGAGTCTGACAGGGTGCACTACATACTTCATAGTCTCCACATGAACAGCATGCAATAAAAGCGCGGCTGAGATACTAAGGCTACGTCCGAGAATCCACCGTATTCTCGGGTCTCTCGGGTCTGAATGTTAGGTGTCGACGAATACTTTCCTGTAGAGTCGTATGGTTGCTTTTTGTCGCCAGACGTCATTTTTCCCCACTTCATGCATATCGCTCCAACCATGTACATAGAAAGTTCTCTTGCTACTTTACTCAGCGGTTCGTCTAAACAACAAGTATTTACTTCGGACTGTATTGAACAGGAACAGGGTTTTTGTTGTCATTTATTTGCGTTTTGACCAATCTTTCACCAATTGGTGAAATTAGTTAGCGCGACTGAAACCTGAAGATTTCGTCTGCACTGTCTTGGTTTTTCTTATAGTACAAATCAAAATATAACAGTGAATAAGTATTATTAATATTGAAAGGCTTCGATTGAATGTTTTTACACAGCCATGAAATGGGGGAGAAAATGGTATGTAAGCCTTATTTGATCAGTCAACGTTAACAGTACACGCCCAGTTTATTCTCGCTGCCGAGATAATATCTCGATGTACAAAAAACCCTTGCAAAATGGAACGAAATCGGGCCGATGAAATTGAGAAGATGAGCGAAGTTCTGGTTTCTCATACTTTAGCATATTGTGAAAAACCCTTCACAGTATGCAGTTTTGGTATGAAGCACCAGGGATGTTCTTCGTGTAACAAAATGGGTGGATGAAAAGACGGACATTGTTTGGAAGATTGAAAGACTTCTTGGTTCGATTATAGTGTGACGAGCGACTGTCAGAAACAGAAATACATAATTCCTCTTACGTAATTAGCGGTATTTGAATGGGAATCGAGTTACCGATAAATCAAACTATTGCAATGTTGTCGGGGGTTATGTGGTTGTCTATGTTTCCTCAATATCCTGAAATACAATACGATGCTTTACTGGCCATGCGTATTATAATTTGCTTGTTTGGCTCCAGTTGGTTACGTCACAGTTACCACGGTGACTGTACTATAGTGATATAGTCTCCAAGCTGTCAGTCCTTCGACCGTGGCATGTTGGTCATGACAATTGTGTCCATCATGCTGAAGAGGCAGCTAAGATATTTACATCACTGTTATTTTCACGAGGATTCCATTTTTCTGCGTTTCCGACAATTTGCTGACGAACAAAGTTCTCCTCGCGCTTGAGGAATAATGCCGCGTGATTGAGACGATACTGGCGCGTGATCGAGGCGATACTGCCGCGTGATTGAGGCGATACTGCCGCGTGATTGAGGCGATACTGCCGCGTGATTGAGGCGATACTGCCGCGTGATTGAGGCGATACTGCCGCGTGATTGAGGCGATACTGCCGCGTGATTGAGGCGATACTGCCGCGTGATCGAGGCGATACTGCCGCGTGATTGAGGCGATACTGCCGCGTGATTGAGGCGATATGACACCACGGTTCGATACCTATAGCTGAATTAATTTCTGTCGCAGTCAGTTCCAAGATAAGATCAACGACTTCATGATAAGTGTAATAAAATGAAATGATTTTATTCCAAATAACCCGAAGATATTTACTATGCCAATAATACAGATCTGTGTAGATTATCCACACTGACGTAATTCGTACGATCATTTTGAATGAAAGTCTAATTCATGTGTGCATTTGCACAAGCAGATGTTTCGTAGTGCGAAAATGTTTCATAACATCTGGACACTTTTGTCGACTAAACGTAGATTGTGCTCCAGGCGAACGATTATCCGGGCATTTTACTTTCAATCGATCTCAGTGCTTGGACTCACTCGAATTGACTAGTTTACTTCTCTCTGTGTAACTCCGTGTAGTTTGAAATGAGTTAACGATAGCCTTGTATGGACACATCGGCAGCCGATTATCCAAGAACAATTGATGAACTTAGACAGGATTCAGACTGAGCACTCCCCTCTCTCTGTTAAGATGTTAGCTATTAATTGATATACCGGTGTCAAAAGCGCAGGAAATTCGATTGCGGGCGCACAAACTCCCATAGGGAATACACCGGTTAGTTTGGGCTTTTAGCGCAAAGTAGACGTCCTTATTGAAGAAAGACCCTAGTATATTGTATCGCCCATGAGGCTTATTTTGATTCCTGCGATGTAACCTTTTGCGCCCGAGAAGTAATTTATTGTGCGTGGCGCAGAGTTAGAATAGCAGATTGCCGAGATCTTCGAGTCGTCTTGTTTCGTGCGGCGGTATAATTACGCGGAAGTATTATTTATTTATATGGACATTCAAAGCTGACCACCGCGGTCTTGATTAAGTCTGTACAAACAAAACAGATCGACCAACTGTCCTTTTGAGATCGATAATCGGTCGATAAGATTCAAGAATTGAGCAATCCCTTAGATATCTCCGTCATTTCTGCCAACTCATCTTCTTAACGGTACAATAAACAGGCTTCCAAGCATTCTCCCAGTTATTTCTCTTCGAGAGCCCAAATGATTGTGTTCTATCCCATGTACATGTATTTATATAATTTGCAGCCATGTCATCTGCGCACGGCGATAGGATAGTTTTGAGCATACGGAACACCATCAGGTACATTTAAAACCATCTCTACCATGACGCCCCTATGTGGTGTACATTTACACTTCATTTAAGCAGAACTAACTGGCCAGAATGTCCCAGTGTGTCCACTCACCAGTGTACAGACTTTTCTTAGAAAAATCAAAAACAAGGGGACAACGAATCCCGACTTTTGAGCCATACATTTGGTATCTTGGACTTTAGCTATTCTCTCTTCGCCAAGCTTCGATTGTGATTGTTCGGGCAAACACCACGAGCCACTAACACCACGAGACACTCAAACACCACGAGACACTCAAACACCACGAGACATTCGAGTATCCCTATCCCGATGAATCGCCGTCTTTTTGTCTTTGTGGGAGTGAATATACAGTCGCTGTGAATGTATACGTATATCTTCATGTATTTATTCAAATAAGGAATGACATTATCGGATCTCTTTATCATCATATTATTGTTGAACAAGGCTCTATGATACAGTATGTTACAAAGTATCGCTTGCCTGATTTATACTCAACGATATATCACATTGTATGGCTCGAGTTTACGCTTATTAATATGATATATAGCCAATAAGAGCTGTTCTGGAGTATACACCTGCATCCAGTTTGTCATCTCAGAGTCATAGGAGGAGAAACTAGACTTGTACATTGATCTTCATCAATGTGCGGATCGATAATCTTAAAAGAGCTTTAGCAATACGTTCGAACGCGTCCGCTTACATATCGTTAGATACACCCAGACCTCTTTAATGCATATTACATGTACGGAGCTTCAACCAATCGGAAGCACATGTCAGGAGCCCTGCTTGATAAGTTTCTGCAATAATGTTTCGTGACGTTGATTAACATCGCAACATTTTACACACAGGATCTAACAAGTGCTATAGGCGAGATGTGTTTACGCCGTATTCAGGTCCCACTGGAATATTACTGTCCAGAAAGGGATAGTTTACGATGTCGAAATTGTTATCATCTCTCTTGTCATAAAGTCGACGAGAGAGAAGGCCCGCTTCATTTTTATAGAGATACAGGTCGTTCGGAAATCTGTATTTTCCTTCAAATCCAGTGAAGGTGGAATTATATCCTTCACCGCGTGAGTTATATAGCGATCGAGCTGTCTGTAGTTTCCTTCAAATCCAGTGAAAGTGGATATCGTCCATATAGTGTTTGGAGAATGAGAGGGAACGGGCTTTGAAATGATCGTTTCTTTTAAGCGTCTGCATACAGCTGTATTCATAGGAGAATAGATATGCCAGCCAAAAGAGATGTACAATTAATATCCATTGGACATATGCTGTTGATATATTGTGTTGCCAAATTTCACATAGATATTACTAGTGGGAGATTCAAACATCTCTATAAACAAGAAACATCCCATGAATAATATCCCTTGTTTGTGTATAGTGAAGCTAAACAATGTTTTATTGCTTCTAACCTTAATATACCGACGATCAGTTTCCTTGAACACCGATACTATCAATGAACTTAGACGACCAATAAGATTCTCATGAGGGATTTTAGTATAGTGAGTCGAGAAATCCCATGTGGATACAAGTCTGTATGTGTTCTTTCACATCATGTTCTTCCGTAAGACATTTTGAGTTTTCAATATTCACATACATTCAAAGCCAGCGTTTTTAGAAATAGTCGGACACTATCTTCCCAAACTGCTTTTATCTGTTGAAGGGCCCTCGTCAAGAGGGTAGAAAGAAGCTTGATGAGGTGTTTCTTCGCTTAGATCGATTATTGATGATTCCAGTCATGAGGATTTGTCTGACGAAGCCAAATAAACTTTAAAATTTCATTAAAAGCTGGAGACTAATTACTCTTCTAAATTTAATCCACAAATTAGCCTCTACGTGTTTAGCCAACGATTAAAGTCAGTATCAAGAAGATGGTAGACGAGAAGCAACAGGGTTTCATACCAGGCAGATATATTGTTGAGAATATCCGGTTTATTTGTGACCTCACATTTGAAACATAGAGTCAAAGCATATCTGAGTTACTTTTATTGGTTTTGAAAAAGCGTTGACTCCATTTCGTGGTAACTTCTTGAAATAGTAATGAAAGCCTTCGCCTTTGGGGAGAAAATACACAAATGGATAAGGCTAGACTGTACTTTAAAACTCAGACACAACGTGGTCCATTATCTCTAATCTGTTTCTGGTCTGTGCAGATATATTGGGAACGTTGGTGAGGTCAAACACTAAAAAAAGGAATTAAACTGTACGGAATTTAATTAAAAATAAGAATTTAAAATAAGCCCCATAGGCAGATGATATGCAAATAGTAATTGATGGATCAGAAGAAGCATTAATAGAGGCCTTACATTGTCTAGATTTATTTCATAAAATGTCAGGCTTGAAAAGAAAAGAGAACGGCAGTCTGGATCGGATCGCGGACGGGCTCCGATACCAAACTATGTGAAAATATTCAGCTGGATTGGGTAAATATTTTCATAGTAATAGGAAAGAATTTCTCCACAGTAGATTTACAAGGCATCTGGAAAATAAATTACCTGGAAAATCTTGACGATTCTAAAAGAGAAGTCACTAAATTGGCGATGATAAATGGGACTTCCTTAGGAAAAGTTACAGCTATCTAAACTATGGCCTTATCAAAGCTGATACACCTGCCGAACCCTACGGATGATGTTATCTAATTGATCATTAAAATTCTTTTCAATTTTATACGGGATGGTATCAACGATCGAACAAAAAGAACAGTTATCATGTAAGATTAACTAAAACTCGTGGACTTCGAAAGGCTTCCGTTATCTGTGTGATTTTATGGTTTTGATGTTTGACTGTGATCTTTAGAAATACATAGTTTTTCCTATTTCCCAAAATTTGATCATGTGTATAGGTTGTGTTATGTGTAATGCTTTAGTTACCTTTGACAGTCATAACAGGATGAAATATACGAAGTACAATAATTTGATAATTTATTCCATTAATTAATTTGATGCTTCAGAGAAAATTTTAATGAAAACCAGAGCGTCTGATGTCCATCTACGTTGAAACTACTGATTTGGCTTGGAACCTTAACGTTCAGTGCCCAGCATGGAAAGCAATCTCGAGTGATATCCTGTGGCAAGTTATCCACATACCAAATCTGCAAAGAATCCGTTCAGGTTTTTGAAAGTTACCGTCCAAAAGTAACTATTTTTTACTTGTCGTCCTGGTACTTCAGCTTGTCACTACCACTGAAACTTTTTTTCATCACCATACTGTCATGTATTCCAACTAGTTTCTCCATTTTTTTTCTTCAGGCATTGTAAAATTTGAACACACGTGTTTTTTTTCTCTCTCTCTCGATCGGGAGACGTTGATGACACTGACAGATTTATCTCCTCTAGCTCTGCATTGCCAAGATCAATGTCCCTCACCTCATGATGTTGATCATCATCCTAACGCATGGCACGATCATACGTAGAGACTTCTGCTCATAGTCATGCAGTAATGGGTGATATCTGAGTATAGGGCATTTCCCAATTGGTCACATCCGATTGGTCCCGTGAGATCCGACAACGGCGCAATCACATTCATAAAACGACGACGCACCTCCAGAAAGCCATCAACTGAAATGATCCCTTGGTTGGGCCTCGAAATGCCCCTATCACAAAATAAAAAGCATATCATTTTCCTGTGAACTGTCGTCGATTTTATTTTTTTCAAATAGGTAAGGTCGTTTGTAATATGATTTTTCTTAAGAAAAACAAACAAGCATGCTCCATTAGAGTGAGAACTAAAATAGCTGATCATAGCGTTAAGCTAAGGGCAGTGTTAAGCGAAACGTGAAATGTCCTCAGCAAGTTAAGATGGATGTTGACTCGGTGGGCTCAGTTCTCTCACCAGACTGTTCCACTATTAGGGAGTTCAGTGTAACATGTTAACAAAAGGTTCAATTATGAGATTAAATTTGTTAGAACGATATTTTCTTTTTTATCTAGGTAACCCAGAATAAAAACTTGAATTTGAAGAATTGAATTCTTGAGAAATTTTGAAATTGAGTTTTGTCCCAAACAATTGAGTTTTTTATCGATGGGGAAATGCGCGCGAAACACGAGCAAAAAATGTGTTATAGTGGATAAATATTGAATTCTTCAAGAGATAATTCGAGTTCCCAAATGAAAATGGCGTGACAAATAATGAAGCAAAATAATTGTTGTTGTTGTTGTTGTTGTTGTTGTTGTTGCCTTTACTAGATCAACTCGCGAGTGCTACGTTAGCGTGTCTGGAGCAAGTCAAAATCGGCACGGGCAACGCAACGTTCATGTTCACGTGTTAGCTGCCCGTGTTGGCAAGCACGATTTTCTTCCGATTAAAATACTCAGTGACAAAGTTTTATTCAGCTTTTATTCTCCGCAATAAAACATAGGAATCACTACGCTTCTTCTGGTTTACATATCGAATTGATGTTGCCAGGCATGAACAGTCGATAGAAATATAGGCTGAAGGCGCCAGATCGTGCCAGTCAATCTAGTGCAGTTCTTCTTATTTATCCATTAGTTTTGCCTTTCTTTATTCGCTAACCACAGCGCCCTCAACGAGCAGATCAATTACATAAAGGGAGATCACTTCCAAGCAGCTCTCATAAAAGTCTCGCGAGAGCCCATTTTGCAGTATGCGCAAAGACGTTTCCGCGCAGATTTTCTTTTTGGATTTTGGATTTTGAAAGACAGACGTCCGTTTATCTGAGACAGCCCAAATTGTTACGAATTTCTAGTTCAATATCTTCTCCACATTTGGCCCTGTGACGGTAAGTCTCAACTCTGCTTTGTTTTTTCGCAATCTTGCGGACAAAGCGATTTGGGCCCCCATGAGACCAAGCTGATGCAATAAGACTGCACGCTTACGCGGCAGCCTTAAAAAAGAGTTGATTAAGGATGATATCTCTGGTAAATTATAACCACTCACTCAAAGTATCTCTGTTAAGACGAACGATATTTCAAAGATAAACATGGCAAAAATTAAAGCAGAAAATATGCAGCGTTGGTTCCGATTATATGAAAAAAATGACTAAGGAGAAAGACAACATAAAACCGACGAGGACACATATAATGAACTACTTTGGTACAACACAAAATTAAATACATTAGAGACATTATCGATATCAAGGGTAACATAACAAACTTAAGTTTGAAGATTCCAAAACCAAGTATAAAACGAGGGAATATTTAGATTATATCAGGCTAACTAAATCATCTCTACGCTCTGGTCTGAAAAAATTCACTGAAATTTCAAAGAAGTACACCACACATCATCTATGATAACAAACTGTCTACGTATTTTGACATGGCAAGAAAACGGGTATATATGCTATTGTGATACGATTAACAATATTGAGTGGATCATAACAACATCGGTAGATAGATGGGTATCGTCTTTGAATCTCAGAAATTACAGAGATTTGAGTAATGTATACAACAGATCTTTCCAATGCACAGTCGACACTGTGAGATCTGCAGTATATAATAGACCATTATACGTAGAATCATTCCAACAAATTCTTGCTTGTATCAAACTGGCCTGATGGAGAGTGTCCTCTGTGATCACTGTAAAAAAAGAAACGGAAAAACTGGAGCATTTATTATTGCGATGATCACCTGGCAAAAAATCTGTGGAAATATCTAGAAACTTGGCTGAAGGATACTGTGGGAATGAGGCACGAAATATCGAGGGACAAAATAATCACAGGCTGGGAAAGAAATCAAAATTGTCTTCCTAGAACACTGAGCTGGGAAGTCTTACTGAACATCATATCACGTACCACGGCAGAGAATATTATATATTATGCAGTCAATCTCTCGGGAATGTTATAAAGTACATGAAAACATGGATATTGTTTAAAGATTTATTTGAATCATTTCGACGAAATGGAAAACGAGTTTCTTCGAATAGGTTGTCAACCAACTGATTAAGGACAAAGAATGTTACTAGGGTTTGCCCAATGTGTGGCCAGAATGGTTCCTGATGGGACCATATTGGTGGCTTCCGAGACCAAAGTAGCTATCATTGGAAAATGGCAGTTTAGTTGTTTGTTTGTTTCTTCTTTCTCCTAGTATATTTTCTGGGTTTGTTTATAGTCAGTATTTCTTTCCACTTACAAACTAATTTGAACAAGATGGGGGCTGCGGTAACGGATACTTGTGTAACTGAAAATGGGGACATACAATGACGAGGGCAACAACGAAACTATAAAATTGGGATAAAAAGAGTGACGAAGGGTTAACTTTTGTACAGAAATGCATTAATTGTAATGGAAACGAATGTAGATTATGTATATATATTTTGAAAGAATAACAAATATTATAATAAATGATAAAAACAACATTGCTAACAGTCGGGCCTTGTTAGCCTTCTCCTAATCCCTTCTCCGACAATGTGACATGGCGATGAACCCAGAATACATAGATATATCTCGAGTGATAATAATTGGAAACTAACATATTTTGATTGGTATTTAGGGTTCCCATTGAATTATATGTAGATTCAGTTGTATTTTTACCTTACCAGTGATTGGCTCGTTTTGCATAACCTCGAACAATAATAGTCACGCCTTTCGTGTCAGGTTACGAATCCGGGACATATCCGGCTGGGTGCCGTACAACATTTCGGCACGCGAAAAATGAAAAAAATCATGAAAGATTTTCACTTTTTCTAACATATAGACAGTCTATAGGGCTATCAAGATGTAAAATTTTGTAATAATTGCCCATATATCAAATTCAGTCTATATTGGCCAAAAGTGTAAAAAAATTAGAAGAAAAAATTGAATATGCATGATATAATTTAAAACTGCTGTATAACGAACATGATTTACAGCCAAGATACGTAAGATTATATATTCGATACAGTTTTTACAAATAAATAAAAAATTTAACCTCACACAGCATGTACGTATGTTAGTCCGATTGATGGAGAATTGATAATAGACCTCCAAATATATCTCTGAAAAATCTTCCATATAGTTTATATATATACATATATTTCAAAACAAGTAATACAGTTTTGTCCAACTATAACCGGTCTTTTCAAACTAACTGCAGATTTGAAAAACAAAATGCGGAAATGTCGCGTGTCGAAAGGTCGTACTCTTCACTCTGTGCCGAAATGTCGCTTACGAAAATGTCGCTTACCGAAATGTCGCATGCCGAAATGTCGCGTGCCGAAATGTAGTTCACCGCGATGTCGCATACCGAAATGTCGCGGATTCGTACCTGACACGAATGACAGGACTATTATTGCTGGAGGTTATCCAACACAAGCCAATCTTAATAATCCCGGAGGTATGTTCTTAACCCGTTGATATTATCCGTATACCGTATGTCTTTGATATTCTAGCCATCCAAGTTTATGGCCAGATATCATATGATCATATGAATATTTAATGTCTGATCGGCAGACACAGTCAGATGGGCTGTTCCGATTTCATAACTACCAGGAAATATTAATCGATGAATCGTGCAAGCTTTTGTAAATTACATGCCAGGTTGCCGATACATTACCTTGATATGCTTCTGGCGAAACTATTGATCTTCAATATGCAGTAAGTGAATATCAAGTCAGCTGTCTCGTCTTTTCAAGATCCGCTATTCTGACATAATACTATATCCACGTACAAGTATAGGTATATAACATTTTGCTTGCTTTCTTGTGTAAAACACTGTACCCGCGTGGTGGTTGCATTCGGAACTTTCGAGCGAAAATCTACGAAGTGGACCGATTTATACTCGGAGATTTGGAGCAGGGTTGTCCTTCGGACCGTAGATATAGTACGCCAGAAAAGGCCATTCACTCACACGGATTCACAAATCGTATATCCAGAAAATCTGCACCACAATGTGTAATTGGGTTGATCATTTCAACCTATCGTAGATCCTATTGTTCGTGCATAAATTGTTTCATTGCCCAAGTCAATTATCTAATGTATTCAGGCATTATTTCAGGAAACAATCTTCTGTACATCATTACCAGACCAGAGACAATAGGCAATTTCAGTACTCAAATATCGTACTATACTGTCAAAACTACCGAACCCGGCGAGTGGAACATATTGCCATCCTCAATTAACTCTTTTTAAATCTAAAGTTAAATCATATCTTACCAAAGACTGATCGGGCCCACAGCATTTTGGAATCGTATGTAATTTCCAAATGATAGCCATTTACCATCTTCCGCATAAATTTTGATTAATGTTATGTTTTCTAAGGCATAGAACAAGCCCACCGAGGGTTTTATTGCCGCCTTTACTTGTTTGAGCGTAATGTATTATCTAACAATTCTTTTATATATGGTGAATAAAAATGAAATAAATAAACAGCCCATTTTCAGGGGAAGTGCTCGAATTATATACATGTGAGATAGTTCCGGTCACACCATAGCTTGGGTACAGTATGGACCCTCGTGTTCCCCGATAGGCATATTTCGCTGAATATCCCTAGAAGTTTCGAATGCAGGGTGCATCAGCGGAAGTGACGTAATCAATGAGAATGACGTAATGACAGGAAATGAGGTCATAAGGTCTAAATTCAAGGTCAAAGATTGAGATAACGGATGCAAGGAGTAGGAAGCAATGGAAAATCAGTAGGGAAGTCAGTAGGGTATAGGTGCATGATGAAATATGAAATGAGAAGTGCATAGGGTGCAATGAAAAGGGTATATAGGGCGCAATATGAAATGAGACCTGTGAAGGGTGCAGTGTACAGGAAGAAAATGAGAAATGACAGGGGCGTAGGGGCATTGATAAATGAGATCGGTGTGCAATATTAAATGAGAAATGTGAAATGTGCAATCTTCGAGTCGTCCTGTTTCGTGCTGCGGTATAATTACGCGGAAGTATTATTTATTTATATGGACATTCAAAGCTGACCACCGCGGTCTTGATTAAGTCTGTACAAACAAAACAGATCGACCAACTGTCCTTTTGAGATCGATAATCGGTCGATAAGATTCAAGAATTGAGCAATCCCTTAGATATCTCAGACACTGTCATTTCTGCCAACTCATCTGTTTAACGGTACAATAAGCAGGCTTCCACGCATTCTCGCGGTTATTCCCCTTTGAGAGCCCGAATGATTGTGTTCTATCCCATGTATTTATATAATTTGCGCCCATGTCATCTGCGCACGGCGATAGGATAGTTTTGAGCATACGGAATCACATTTCCGTGATTCCCAGAACGCCATCAGGTACATTTAAAACCATCTCTAGCATGACGCCCCTATGTGGTGTACATTTACACTTAAGCAGAAGTCACTGGCCGGAATGTCTCAGTGTGTCCACCCACCAGTGTACAGATTTTTCTTAGAAAAATCAAAAACAAGGGGACAACGAATCCAAGCCAAAAGTGTTATCTGTTGAATTGATTTAAGACAATATGCTAATGAAAAAATTGAAATGTTATAGCAAACCTGTCATTTGAACGACTTTTGAGCCATACATTTGGTATCTTGGACTTAAGCTATTCTCTCTTCGTCAAGCTTCGAGTGTTATTGTTCGGCCAAACACCACGAGACACTCAAACACCACGAGACACTCAAACACCACGAGACACTCGAGTATCCCCATGATGAATCGCGATCTTTTGATCTTTGTAGGAGTGCATATATAGTCGTTTTGAATGTTTACGTATAGCTCATCACAGCCAGAGGTTGAACCTCCTCAGATAGGTTCTAGTCTGGTAATTCTTCATGTTTTATTCAAATTAAGAATGACATTTTCGGATCTCTTTATCAACATATTTTTGTTGAACAAGGCTCTATGATACAGTATGTTGCAAAATATCACTTGCCTGATTTATAGTCAACGATATATCACATCGAGTTTACGCTTATCAATTTGATATATGGCCAATAAGAGCTGTTCTGGAGTATACACCTGCATCCAGTTTGTCATCTCAGAGTCATAGGAGGAGAAACTAGACTTGTACATTGATCTTCATCAGTGTGCGGATCGATAATCTTAAAAGAGCTTTAGCAATATACATTCGAACGCGTCCGCTTACATATCGTTAGATATACCCGGACGTCTTTAATGCATATTACAAGTACGGAGCTTCGGCCAATCAGTAGGACATGTCAAGAGAAAGCCAGACGGGATTTTTTAGCGATACCCATGCAGAAAGTGACAATTTAAATCGGCGTGCGAGAAATGAACACTGAGCGATCTGAAGAGGAAAAAAGCTTACGTCTCGGTGGGGTGGGTGGGGTCAGCTGTTGTAACAAAGTTTAAGCAACCCGGTTATTGATATGTGGCTCGGTTGTCCGCACCCAGATGTAATACAAGCGCCTAGTCCTCCATTCATTATTCTTCCGTGTATTAAAGAATTTCCACGTCCATAATCCAAAGACTTAATTCATATAACAGCATTACCACCAAATTTAAAAACATATATGCTATACATAACCAGAGGCAAGTTTCCTGCAAGAGAGAAGCGGTCAACATTATGTCACCAAAATTTCAAATCCATATTGCTGATCTGTATTCTCAATCCATATAATTTTCGTTGTAAAGTCGTTATCTAGAGAAAGACGTAACTCAACCAGGCTTTGATTGTGTCTGTTCATATGAACACCATGAGGATCTTGAAGTACATGGGTTCACACGGCACCTAGTCCCGGGTTACGCGGAATTAGTCACAATTTATGAAGGTAACGCCATAGATCTTGCGCGATACGCCCCTATTTTCTATCAGCATGCGATATGTATCGCCAAATTCGAGAAACTTTGCTTGGAGGCGCTTGGTGGTACAGCCCTGCTTGATAAGTTTCTGCAATAATGTTTTGTGACGTTGATTAACATCGCAACATTTTACACAGGATCTAACAAGTGCTATAGGCGAGATGTGTTTACGCCGTATTCAGGTCCCATTGGAATATTACTGTCCAGAAAGAGATAGTTTACGATGTCGAAATTGTAATCACCTATCTTGTCGTAAAGTCGACGAGAGGGAAAGTCCGCTTCATTTTTATAGAGACTCGGGAGATCGCGTGCCTTTTCTATACTACTCATCGCGCACTACTCATCGCGCATGCGCAGTCGACTCATTATACTGTAGGGTGCCGGCCTGGCCCATGGAATCTCAGGTAGTGAAAACCCCAGGTCTCTCGCTCCACCCTATCCCGCGCCACACCTATGCGACCCGCTGTGCAGTGAGTAAAGCGGAGTAGGAGGAGGAGGAGGAGTCGGACAAGCTACGGATTATATTAGGTATATATAGGTCGTTGGGATATCTGAATTTTCCTTCAAATCCAGTGAAGGTGGAATTATATCCTTCACCGCTTGAGTTATATAGCGATCGAGCTGTCTGTAGTTTCCTTTAAATCCAGCGAAAGTGGGTATCGTCCATATAGCGTTTGGTGAATGAAAAGGAACGGACTTTAAAATGATCGGTTTTTAAAGCGTCTGCATACAGCTGTATTCATAGGAGAATAGATATGCCAGCCAAAAGAGATGTACAATTAATATCCATTGGACATATGCTGTTGATATATTGTGTTGCCAAATTTCACATAGATATTAGTAGTGGGAGATTCAAGCATCTCTATAAACAAGAAACATCCCATGAATAATATCCCTTGTTTGTGTATAGTGAAGCTAAACAATGTTTTATTGCTTCTAACCTTGATATACCGACGATCAGTTTCCTTGAACACCGATACTATCAATGAACTTAGACGACCAATAAGATTCTTATGAGGGATTTTAGTATAGAGAGTCGAGAAATCCCATGTGGATGTCTGTATATGTTCTTTCACGTCATGTCCTTCCGTAAGACATTTTGAGTTTTCAATATTCACATACATTCAAAGCCAGAGTTTTTAGAAATAGTCGAACACTATCTTCCCAAACTGCTTTTATCTGTTGAAGAGGGTAGAAAGAAGCTTGATGAGGTGTTTCTTCGCTTAGATCGATTATTGATGATTCCAGTCATGAGGATTTGTCTGACGAAGCCAAATAAACTTTAAGATTTCATTAAAAGCTGGAGACTAATTACTCTTCTAAATCTAATCCACAAATTAGCCTCTACGTGTTTAGCCAACGATTAAAGTCAGTATCAAGAAGATGGTAGACGAGAAGCAACAGGGTTTCATACCAGGCAGATATATTGTTGAGAATATCCGGTTTATTTGTGACCTCACATTTGAAACATAGAGTCAAAGCATATCTGAGTTACTTTTATTGGTTTTGAAAAAGCGTTGACTCCATTTCGTGGTAACTTCTTGAAATAGTAATAATAGCTTTCATCTTTGGGGAGAAAATACACAAATGGATAAGGCTAGACTGTACTTTAAAACTCAGACACAACGTGGTCCATTATCTCTAATCTGTTTCTGGTCTGTGCAGAAATATTGGGAACGTTGGTGAGGTCAAACACCAAAATAAAGGGAATTAAAATAAACTGTACGGAATTTAAAATAAGCCCATATGCAGATGATATGCAAATAGTAATTGATGGATCAGAGGAAGTATTAATAGAGGCCTTACATTGTCTAGATTTATTTGATAAAATGTCAGGTTTGAAAAGAAAACATAACGGCAGTCTGGATCGGATCGAGGACGGGCTCCGATACCAAACTATGTGAAAATATTGGGTAAATATTTTCATAGTAATAGGAAAGAATTTCTCCACAGTAGATTTACAAGGTATCTGGAAAATAAATTCCCTTGAAAATCTTGACGATTCTAAAAGAGAAGTCAATTGGCGATGATAACTATGACTTTCTTAGGAAAAGTTACAGTTATCTGAACTATAGCTTTGTCAAAGCTGATACACATGCAGAAACCTATGGAGGATGTTATCTAATAGATCTTTAGAATTCTTTTCAATTTTATACGGGATGGTATCAACGATCGAGTAAAAAGAACAGTTATCATGCAAGATTAAAAAAGTGTTGATTAAGGATGATGTCTCTGGTAAATTTTAACCACTCACTCAAAGTATCTCTGTTAAGACGAACGATACTTAAAAGATCAACATGGCAAAAATTAAAGCAGAAAATATGCAGCGTTGGTTCCGAATATATGAAAAAAATGACTAAAGAACCATTTCTGGAAGGACAACATAAAACCGCCAAGGCATATATAATGAACTACTTTGGTACAACACAAAATTAAATACATTAGAGACATTATCGATATCAAAGCTAACATAACAAACTTTGAAGATTTCAAACCCAAGTATAAAAGGAGGGAATATTTGGATTATATCAGGCTAACTTAATCATCTCTACGCTCTGGTCTGAAAAAATTTACTGAAATTTCAAAGAAATACACCACACATCATCTGTGATAACAAACTGTCTACGTATTTTGACATGGCAAGAAAAGGGGTGTATACGCTATTATGATACTACTAATAATATTGAGTGTATCATAACAACATGGGTAGATAGATGGGTATCGTCTTTGAATCTTGGAAATTACAGAGAACCGAGTAATGTATACAACAGATCTTTCAAATGCACAGTCGACACTGTGAGATCTGCAGTATATAGACCATTATACGTAGAATCATTCCAACAAATTCTTGCTTGTATCAAACTGGCCTGATGGAGAGTGTCCTCTGTGATCACTGTAAAAAAAGAAACGGAAAAACTGGAGCATTTATTATTGCGATGATCACCTGGCAAAAAATCTGTGGAAATATCTAGAAACTTGGCTGAAGGATACTGTGGGAATGAGGGACGAAATATCGAGGGACAAAATAATCATACGCTGGGAAAGAAATCAAAATTGGTTTCCTGGAACACTGAGCTGGAAAGTCTTACTGAACATCATATCACGTACCACGGCAGGGAATATTATATATTATGCAGTCAATCTCTCGAGATTGTTATAAAGTACATGAACACATGGATATTGTTTCAAGATTTATTTGAATCATTTCGACAAAATGGAAAACGAGTTTCTTCGAATAGGTTGTCAAACAACTGATTAAGGACAAAGAATGTTACTACGGTTTGCCCAATGTGTGGCCAGAATGGTTCCTGATGGGACCATATTGGTGGCTTCCGAGGCCAAAGTGGCTATCATTGGAAAATGCCAGTTTAATTGTTTGTTTGTTTGTTTCTTCTTTCTCCTGGTATATTTTCTGGGTTTGTTTATGTCAGTATTTCTGTCCACTTACAAACTAATTTGAACAAGATGGGGGCTGCGGTAACGGATACTTGTGTAAATGAAAATGGAGACATACAATGACGAGGGCAACCACGAAACTATAAAATTGGGATAAAAAGAATGACAAATGGTTAACTTTTGTGCAGAAATGCATTAATGATAATGGAAACGAATGTAGATTATGTATATATAGTTTGAAAGAATAACAAATATTATAATAAATGATAAAAACAACATTGTTAACAGTCGGGCCTTGTTAGCCTTCTCCTAATCCCTTCTCCGACAACGTGACATGGCGATGAACCCAGAATACATAGAGATATCTCGAGTGATAATAATTGGAAACTAACATATTTTAACTGGTATTTAGGGTTCCCATTGAATTATATGTAGATTCCGTTGTATTTGTACCTTACCAGTGATTGGCTCGTTTTGCATAACCTCGAACAATAATAGTCACGCCTTTCGTGTCAGGTTACGAATCCGGGACATATCCGGCTGGGTGCCGTACAACATTTCGGCACGCGAAAAAATGAAAAAAGCATGAAAGATTTTCACTTTTTCTAACATATAGACAGTCTATAGGGCTATCAAGATGTAAAATTTTGTAATAATTGTCCAGATATCAAATTCAGTCTACATTGGCCAAAAGTGTCAAAAATTAGAAATAAAACATTTGCATATGCATGATATAATTTAAAACTGCTGTATAACGAACATGATTTACAGCCAAGATAAGTAAGATTATATATTCGATACCGTTTTTACAAATAAATAAAAAATTTAACCTCACATAGCATGTACGTATGTTAGTCTGATTGATGGAGAATTGCTAATAGACCTCCAAATATATCTCTGAAAAATCTTCCATATAGTTTATGTATATACATATATTTCAAAACAAGTAATACAGTTTTGTCCAACTATAACCGGGCTTTTCAAACTAACTGCAGATGTGAAATATAAAATGAGGGAATGTCGCGTGTGGAAAAGTCGTACTCTTCACTCTGTGCCGAAATGTCGCTTACGGAAATGTCGCGTACCGAAATGTCGCATGCAGAAATGTCGCGTACCGAAATGTAGTTCACCGCGATGTCGCATGCCGAAGTGGCATGACTATTATTGCTGGAGGTTATGCAACACAAGCCAATCTTTATAATCCCGGAGGTATGTTCTTAACCCGTTAATATTATCCGTATACCGTATGTCTTTGATATTCTAGCCATCGATGTTTATGGCCAGATATCATATGATCATATGAATATTTAATGTCTGATCGGCAGACACAGTCAGATGGGCTGTTCCGATTTCATAACTACCAGGAAATATTAATCGATGAATCGTGCAAGCTTTTGTAAATTGCATGCCAGGTTGCCGATACATTACCTTGATATGCTTCTGGCGAAACTATTGATCTTCAATATGCAGTAAGTGAATATCAAGTCAGCTGTCCCGTCTTTTCCAGATCCGCTATCCTGACATAATACTATATCCACGCACAAGTATAGGTATATAACATTTTGCTTGCTTTCTTGTGTAAAACACTGTACCCGCGTGGTGGTTGCATTCGGAACTTTCGAGCGAAAATCTACGAAGTGGGCTGATTTATACTGGGAGATTTGGAGCAGGGTTATCCTTCGAACCGTAGATATAGTACGCCAGAAAAGGCCATTCACTCACACGGATTCACAAATCGTATATCCAGAAAATCTGCACCACAATGTGTAATTGGGTTTGATCATTTCAACCTATCGTAGATCCTATTGTTCGTGGATAAATTGTTTCATTGCCCAAGTCAATTATCTAATGTATTCAGGCATTATTTCAGGAAACAATCTTCTGTACCCCATTACCAGACCAGAGACAATAGGCAATTACAGTACTCAAATATCGTACTATACTGAAAACTACCGAACCCGGCGAGTGGAACATATTGCCATCCTCAATTAACTCTTTTTAAATCTAAAGTTAAATCATATCTTACCAAAGCCTGATCGGGTCCACAGCATTTTGGAATCGTATGTAATTTCCAAATGATAGCCATTTACCATCTTCCTCATACATTTTGATTAATGTTATGTTTCTAAGGGATAGAACAAGCCCACCGAGGTTTTATTGCCGCCTTTACTTGTTTGAGCGTAATGTATTATCTAACAATTCTTTTATATATGGTGAATAAAAATGAAATAAATAAACAGCCCATTTTCAGGGGAAGTGCTCGAATTATATACATGTGAGATAATTCCGGTCACACCATAGCTTGGCTACAGTATGGACCCTCGTGTTCCCCGATAGACATATTTCTCTGAATATCCCTAGAAGTTCCGAATGCAGGGTGCATCAGCGGAAGTGACGTAATCAATGAGAATGACGTAATGACAGGAAACGAGGTCATAAGGTCTAAATTCAAGGTCAAAGATTGAGATAACGGATGCAAGGAGTAGGAAGCAATGGAAAATCAGTAGAGAAATCAGTAGGGTATAGGTGCATGGTGAAATATGAAATGAGAAGTGCATAGGGTGCAATGAAAAGGGTATATAGAGCGCAATATGAAATGAGACCTGTGAAGGGTGCAGGGTACAGGAAGAAATGAGAAATAAGAGGGGCATAGGGGCATTGATAACAGGAGATGGGTATAGAGTGCAATATTAAATGAGAAATGTGAATGTGCAATGAAAGTCACGAAAAAAATATCCTCTGTGCGAGTTTTATAACAGCTACAGAGTAATACCAGCTGTAATCAGCTTCATAATCATAATTCCTCATTGATAGAAGATAAAACATGACACCAGATAAAAGATGACACCTGACGATTAATATAGAGGATATCCACCGAGTGAGTCTTTGAGCCTTTGGTGAGGAACAAATAACAATTACTACTCGAGTCGATATAACCGTGCAGACTTGTTTTTACAATTAGGTATCCACATGTAGGACGAGAGGAGCATGCGAATAACAGATGATAACCACGTCAAAAGAAAACTGTCTCATAATTCCCTGCGTGAGTAGCCGTATTTCCATAGAGATAAGGCGAGCCAATCCAATAGGGACTAGAACAGGAAAGGTCGATCCTTCATGTAGGAAGCTGTTGTCGGAGTCTTTGTGCAGCTGAAAAGGCTCAAGTCTAGACATATTGTTGTGCCCAGACTTGACCATTGTACGCATTGTCTTGTGATTCTTACATGGAGTATGAACCACAGGAAAATATACTAAACAAATCGTGCCAGTAATGTTTTATTCATCAAATACTCGTGACTACAGTAATTATAAAATTATTTAATCCCCATGTGTGTTCATGTGTACTAAATGCGCTGTGCATTAATTGCGCTGTGCACTTGGTACAATGCGCTGTGCACTTGGTACATGTTCTCTCATGTGCAGTAAATGAGCTGTGCAAATTGCATATGTGCGCTCATGTGTAATAAATATGCAGTGCACATCACACATTGTGATTCTTGTTGACGCTATATACTTTTGAATGCTAATAATTTACAACTGACGTAGTCCTGAGTATTTCATGAATAAAACATTATTGAAAAATACATGATATCGTTTAGAATATTTCCATGTTGTTATTCACTATATACTGTTGTTATTCACTACTGGGTCTCCATGGTAACATGGCTACTCATGCAGAACATCATGGAGAGGTTTTCTTTTTGACGTAGCTATCTTCTCTTATTCGCATGCCCCTCTTGGCGTAGGTGCGGATATCTATAGCTGTATAGTACACGTCTGCACTAGTATTTCGATGGAAGTAAACTGACAATGTCGAATCCTTCTCCCTATGGACCTAAGTTTCACGTGAGGTATTAAGTAAGTCGCATCAATCTCCATATATTATGTGTTATCAGGCGTCATAAAGGGCCTATGTAAACAGTATGGCGTGGGAAAATTTCAGCTGATATTAATCGCCAGGTGACATGTTTTATCAGGATGCATTCGTTACCTGGTGTCATGTGTTATATCCGGTATCATCCAGGAATTATGATTATTTAAGCTGATCACAGCTGGTATTGATCTGCAGGTGTTATATAACTCGCACACCGGTTATCTATACGACATTCCACATTGCACCCTGCTCCCATCACTTATCTCCTTGCCCACTATACCCTTCTCATTTCCTCCTATACCCTGCACCCTTGACATTTCTCTTTTCATATTACACACTATACCCTTTCGATTTGTCACTGCAGCATATACCCTTCTTATTTCATATTTCATCCTGCACCCTACACCAATCCCATTTCCCCCTGCTACTTGCACCCGTGGTCTTAAACTTTGAACTTTAACTTGACCTTGATTTTTGATGACCTCAGTTTCGGTGATCACGTTATTCCAGGGGATTACGTCGCTTTCGGTGATGACATCACATGCACTCTTCTCCTTGCTTATGTGATGTCAGGCTATCTATTGAACACTACTCGCGATACAAGTGATACGACCCACTTAACTGATATACATGTCGTCACAAGTGGATCTCTGTCTGGTTCCAATATATGCTCAATCAGATTTCAGAACTCCTGCCCAAGCTCCGAGAAGCCTTGTTTTTTTTCCTGGTCTTGAACATGAATTGTATATATTTCCTTCTGGTTGTACACAGTTTGACAGATGATATATGTGGTGGAACTCTAGGATGTTCCATAGCTTGTCAGACTTTTGGTTATAATTTATTTGAAATAAATTTGTTTGTTAAAGTGTTCTTAATGTAAATACCAATTCTCTGACACGTTTTATCCTCCATTGTAGGACTTTCGATGGTTTATTGTCATTGGATAGAGTTTAATATTGCTCGTCGTTATATGTGTGAAGTATTACTACTCTAATTATCAAATCTTAATCCTACCAGGCCTGGGTGCCATTATGGCCACCGTACCAAACTTCTCCGAAACGACAAACTAATGAAAGCTCCGTCACGTTTTACTGTATCATATTGGGGTCATTTTGAGCCTATTTGCATAACCCCACGATCAGAGGATCATGGGTTGATTCAAGATATGGTTTGATCAAAGATGGCGGCTGCGTGGGTACCAGAAAAGTGGTGATTTTGTCATTTTTCTTCAAAACTCTTGCTTTTTCTTCGAGGCAAAATGGATAAAACCGATTTTATTTCACATCAGACTACTTTTTTTAATTAAATTATCATGCAGTTTTTGCAAAGAAAACACATAAATAAAACGAAAAACCTGACCGAAAATTCGACAAAAAGATGTCTTCTCTTTAAACGCGCCCCACCCCAGGTTTGGACAGGTCCAAAAAAGCCCAGCCCAGATAGGGTTAAAACTGTTTTAGAGAACATCGCGTAGCGATTACATGATGAGAGATAGAACTGTTAAGCAGGCTAAAATATCACTGAACGCAACGTTATAAACTCGCCCTCTCACACTCTCTGTTTCAGAATGGAGCCTGCAATTCTTCTTGCATTTGGTTGTATAGTTCCATGCTTGCCGTGTTTCCCTGATCGTTTTCTGGTGGTTTACATGAAAAAATTGCTGTGAGCAAACCTGGCGATCTAATGGTAACTCGTAATTCCATTTTCTCCAAAGAATATCATTATCAAACCAGCAGGACACGCTCTGCTGTTGTCCTTTCTCTCTCTCTGCTTCGACTTCGAACAAACATGCTGATTATTATTTTTTCTGTGGATAGGAAAGCTCGAATATATGTACGAGAAAGGTGGACATATCTTCTCGATGCATTCTGTGCAATTTTTTATTTTTTATTCCAGGAAATATAAGCAAACCCATCAATAAAGCTAATGACGGTTTTGCGTCACTAATAGCTTTCTAAAGAAGAGCAATTTGTCGGCTATTAGATCCGATGCTATCAAGACTAAGTTTAGAATACAGTTCGTACATTTTTCCAGCGCAGGTGCTTCGACTGATTAATTTCAGATAGACTAACGTGTTCTGTCATTGAACTGAATAAGTTGAAGTCCGTACAAGTGATGTCAAATTCTGTGCGTCGGAATAGGTCTTTATGTATTTCAGAACACTGGCAGCTTAAAGGATGTGGCTTGCTCCTTTGCCGAGCGACATGGATAGAGTCAACCTGTTCACTGGGCTATACGCAGGCGCAACGACCAGTCGTGTTGGAGGCGAGCCGATTTTAGCCTGGGCCAGCTGGCATCAGACTCCTAAATAATTTACACGTTCGGCAGTATTAACAAAATTGTACCTCGCTGGTTCCCTAATTGAGTTTAGACTTTCATCTTTCGACAGGAAGTAGTTTATTTCAAGCGCTACAAGGTGACAAACTTCTTGTCAAACTTTTACCGTCAAAATTTCAAGCTGTGCGCGCCTCTACACATGAGGTGCTCATTTCGCTGTTTTCTCTGCCTGCTGAAAGCAGTGCTCAGGCCCCGCAAATAGTGCCCCGGCGAGGCATGTTATCGAGCAGTGAATCGAAATAAAATTTGCAGCTGAATAGAACAAATACAATACTTGCCAGTGGTACCAACGGCTTTCTATTAATCGTTGCAACGAAGGCGGAAAAAAATCGGGAAAATTCTGGTCTTTGGCAGAGATTACGTGGGATCGGGACTTTTTTTTATTTAGGAGCCTGAGGCCAGCTTATATACTGAAGAGGTACTGAATACCTCACGTCTGTTATTTTTCATCCTCGCCACCAGGGGTCGCTGTAGGGAGGACAGGACCGGAAAGCTCTGGTTTCGAGATTCTTTTACTTTCGTTATTTTTGTATTGGGGGTGATCGTAGAACGTCGTGGGTGCGAAAATTCTTATGAACGAAATGGCTGTATAATGGCCCTATTCAGCTTCTAACTTTTCATAATTATTTTGCTATACCGATCGGTACTTATTATACAATTAATTAAGATGGTTCCAGAGGAATCCAATGCCACGTCTACTGCGCGTGTTTCTGTGCATCTACCAAAACTTGGATATTTAACCCTATGTGGCCTGGAGGGAAGGAGGGGCGGGGGGGAGCATTATGGCCAGCATATCAAACTTTCTCCCCTATCTCCGGAACGACAACAAATTGAAAGCTGAGCCTCCGCAACTTTTTAATTTGTCATATTGGGGTCATTTTGAGCCTGTTTGCATAGCCCCCGAGTAGAGGATCTTGAGTAAATTCAAGATGGCGGCCATGCGAGGTACCAGAAAGTGATGTTTTCTTCAAAATTCCTGCTTTTCGTCGAGGAAAATCTATTTTATTTCACATCACACTATTATTTACTAATTTATCATGCAGTTTTTGCAAAGAAAACACATAAATTAAACAAAATCGAAAAATCTGACGGAAAACGACCAAAAATGCCTGTTTTGAAGTTGACATCACTGCGACATCATCAACGCGGCCATCTGCCATCTTGGATATTTTTATATTTTCTGGTAGAGCTTGACCCAGGGGTATTGTGTGGTAAGTTTCAGCCCCCTAGCTCAAGGGGTAAGAAGGATATTGGGGGGAGGGCAAAATGCTCCTCCCCCCCCCCCCCAGGCCTGGACTGGTCCCATAAAGCCCAGGCCAGATAGGGTTAAGTGAAAATGAATGGAAAAAGAAAATACTAGCTTTAAATGGGACAGTTGTGAAAGGATTTGGACTGGATAATGTGTTCTTCAAATTTTAAGGCAGTTAGACTGCGAGGAAGGAACACTGGCAAAATGATTTCGATGAAATCCAGGTAATTTTGCTTTATGGCCATGGATGTTAATGTTTGCATAGTACCGACCCTAAGAAAATCCAGATGACATGTTTAGCATTTACACCAGATAGCCATGATGCATCAGTGAAGAAAATGGCATTCTAACTTCTTAGCAAATATCTAATCTAATCCCATATATTTGATTAGGGTTGACTCATTAAAGTATATATTAGAGAAAACCCCATACTATGGGAAAATAGGCCTAGTTTTATTTCATCTTATATCTGGAATGGCGAGGGTCTATGCTTCCTCTTGACAAAATACATTTTGCTTTTCGAAATGTGTGGAATCCCTTTAAGGCGATTTGCATGAAAACATAATGACCCGATATCCTGACTTATGAGATGGAATGACCTGGCCCAGACCTAGACAAAGGTCAGGTCAGTCCACCGATTGGATCAGAGTCAAAGATCATCATTAATTACCATGGAATTACGATACGTGATACAGTTAAACTAATGACATTCCAACAGGGTATTGCTATCAACATATTATTTTAAATTATTAAGCTCTATCCGGTATCATCATCCGAACGCATGGCACGATCATACGTAGAAACTTCTGCTCGTAGCCATGCGGTAACGGGTGCTATCTGCGTGTATTAGGGCGTTTCCACAAATGGTCACATCCGACTGGTCCCGTTACATTCGACATCGGTGCAATCACATTCATACAACGAAGACACACCTCCAGAAAGCGATCGATTGAAACGATCCCATGGTGGGCCTCGAAGTGCCCCCATCGCAAAATAAAAAGCATATCATTTTCCTGTGGTCTGTCGCCGATTTTATTTTGTTTTGAAATATGTTAGGCCGTTTGTAATATGATTTAACAAAGAAGCATGCTCCACTAGAGTCAGAAATAAAATAACTAATTCGCACAACTTCGTTTTGGTCTCGCGTAGACTGCCCCAGTCTTGCGCCTCGTGAAACTGACATCTCTGCACGTCTGAGAAATATTTGAATACAGATAATTTCATTGGCTCGTTTAAATGGGGCCGACATTTGACCTCATGCTTTGGGAACAACTTTCGAACTCGATTATCTCCCTCTAGATAGATGACGCCGTGTGAAATACATGCCGAATCACAGCGGGAATCTAAGGGTAGTGTTAAGTGAAACGTGAAATGCCCTTAGCAAGCTAAGATGTCCGGTATGCGTTGAGTTCTGCTACAAGACTCTCCATTTTCTGCTGTCAATGTCTCATGGATCATACCGGAGTTGAGTCGAATATGATGACCGAGAATGGACGA
Organism: Hanleya hanleyi; assembly: GCA_036873755.1. Classification (NCBI taxonomy): domain Eukaryota; kingdom Metazoa; phylum Mollusca; class Polyplacophora; order Lepidopleurida; family Hanleyidae; genus Hanleya; species Hanleya hanleyi. The sequence continues at coordinate 41,976 of JAVTVY010038840.1, forward strand.
ATGGCTGTATTGTTTAATGTTTGAGGACCGACAAACGAAGTCAAAGTCGCGGAGCCAGAAAGCGAACTCGGGAAGCCATAATTCGGAGTACCTTCACCTCCTTCGCCTCCTGACTCCGCGTCGTGGTTTCGTTCGTCGGTCCTCATACACAAATCGATACAGCAATGTCCCTTCTCGGGCATCATACCCACATGTCATTCAAAGTTAACACTATGGCGACCGACGATCTGACGCGAATTGATATTTGCAACGACTCATCGATATTTCCTTTCACTGAATATAGTTTCAATGATACTTCGTGAAATATCCATCTTCAAACTAAGTGGTTTTAAGTTGTCGTTTTGAAATATACTGCAATTGTGTGATGAACAAACAGATAAATAAAGTAGTTGGTTTTATAATTCACAAGATTATGGCGAGATGTTAACAAGGGTAAATGGGGCTCCGCGTTCAATGTAATCTGGGAAAAGCTGAAAAATTATTTTTGAACGACGACTCGCCATTGGATGTCGATTATGATCCCCGTGTTAGCTAGTTATTTCCCCCTTGAATATCAGAGTATATAACGTGACATTTCCCTCTAGGCTTCAATCTGCGATATTCTGTACTCGGTTATGTTGGCATGAGCTACAGGAAATGTCGGTCCGAATTGATGTATTACCTAATGAACAGGGCATAAAACAGCTGGAATAGTGGCGACATCACGCGAGAAACGACGAGACGATCAATATTGTCCACAGCTTCTTTACAAGGCGTACTGATTAAAGGCTCAGCGTCGTCAAAGTCTCATTTTACATAGCACGTCCATCATCGGATCTGAGGTCCCACCGAGCGGGTAGCAGTCTTCTAGAAACGAAGGGATTACGCTCTTGATATCTTCCTCCTTAAAAGTCTATCAAATCAACCAGGCATAATCCATCGCATTAAACCAAGGTAGGATAGGTGAAAAGATGGTATACAACGAATTTAAATTATTCGTGCACATTTCCGACAACAAAGGCAGAAAGAATACTCGTTCGAATGTGCCCTGCTTGTCAGTGATATATAGAAAAAAATGGAATTGCACACACCATATCCCGTGGATTTTAGCGATTATTCTCGTGAACACATGCGCATGCGAAGCGACGCCATCGCAGCTAACGTCTCAAGATATTTTGGAGACCAAATACCAAACGGTGACATGCAATGTTATGGGCATCAGAATTAGAATATAGTACACCTTACATTAATTATGGGCGCCTTACAATTATTTCTGGAAGCTGAAATACCCTAAATCCGATTCTACTGGACAATAATTGTTCGTGATAGGAGAGGGTGACGAACCATCATTCCTACATGCTCGATCATTAATCATAGGGACTGACTATCATCCCTGGGATCACATTTTATTTGTAGATTTGACCATGATTACCGGGCAATCATTCGTTATGGCGGACGATCATTCATGTGGCCGAGCCATGATTGGCCGGATAATAATTCTTTGAAGCCGACCGTCATTCTTATATGACGAACAATCATGCCTGGGGACTGTCGTTCCATTATTCCTATATATGGTCGACAATAATTCATTGTTGCAGACCATCATTCATGGACCGAATTATCATATCTCTGTGTCGGATAAACATTCATTGTGGCGGACTATTATTGCTGAGTTGGAACATCATTCATATATATGCCGGACAATCATACATAGGGAGGGGACTATCATTCCTGGGGTAGAACCATCGTTCCTATATGCCGGACAATAATTCGTTGTGGCGGACAATTATTAAAGGTGCCGAACAATCATTTTTCTAGGCCGGATAAGCAATCATTATTGCGGACTATCATTCCTATGGTTCCGACCATCATTCTTGCGTATGCCAAGCAATCACGCCTAGTACGCCTCGTAGATACATGCGCATGCGTAGTGACGCGTTCGCAGCTAAAGGCCAAATGTTATACACTATTGTGACTTCAAACTACAAATACAGCAGGGCATAACATTACATATAGCGTTTTGTCATTTGGCCTCCGCAAATCCCGGCTTTGCACTCTAATTCAAGTTAATGAAAGTTAATCCTTATACAAGTTATCTTGCCTCAATAGCAGCGGGCGGTGCACTGACACGTGGCTGATGGCATGAGTTCTGGTTCGTTAATTGCGGCGCGTTGCTATCTCTTTAACACAAGAAATATTTTTAATCGATGATAACTGGATTAGTTTCGACCGGAAGTCGCCAAAATTATTTAAGCTCATTGGTAGGACAATTTGATCCACGTTATCATATTTACACCAGTTATCAATAGTTAAAAACCCGTCCCAGGATAAAGATACCAAGACAACGAACCAATGCACTTGTCGTTGCTATATCGAGGAGGATAGTACTGTGTAAGGATCAAATTAGTTTATAGTGCAAACCATCAATTAATCCTGAAGGCCACTGGCACACTTGGGTCCCCTACACCATTCAATACTCCTGAAGTTCACACCATCCACTCAATTCTGAAGCTCACTGGCACATTTGCGTACCCTACACCATCAATACGATGGCTTGGGAATCGACCATAGCCGTTTTTGTGGAGCGATATGCGATACTTTATCGTGAACAGATTTTTAGAAATGCTGTTAATTTCATTCTTTGGATATCATTATTATAGAATGTCTATTCCATGGCCTCGAACAAAATGCAAATATGAATAATTGTAATTTCGAACAACGTATGCCATACCCTGACTTTCAAATTGGAAAGGCAAATTTCATCCGATTAGTTGACTGACAAAACTCATATTTACTCATGAAGTTTAATAGGTCGATTCCCAAGATTAGTTTTAGGTGCGTAGATGATCGGAAGATTAAAAAATATCAGACATTGGCTCCTAACTTAACACCACGCATGTGTTTTCGACTGAAACCAATAGGCCTCGCTGCCGATGGTGTCATGATCAAGTCAGAGGTAATATACACAGTTAATATTGGTAGTTGACATGGCCAGGTGACAGAGGTAGGCATTTTTTCTTCATCATCAAAATAAGTTCTACTTAAGAAATAATGTTTTCATAGGCGTGCTAAGTGGTTATTTTACGCACGGTTTTTGTGAGAAAGTTTATATTTTAGGGCAAGGACGAAGCCCGCGCCATAAAATTTATAAACTTCCCCACACTAACTGTGCGTAAAATAACCATTTAGCACGCCTATGAAGCCATTATTTCTATTTTATTGCACTACTCAAATTGATTATCAACAAAGATTACAATGAAGGGTTGAAAACATATCTTAAACGTTGACAACCTTTCTCCCCTTTTTTGAAAAAAAAACTCGTCCACTGATGTTGGGACGATGCTCTCGTCTCGGTTGGCATCGTGCCAATGTCAGTGAACGAGTTTATGTGGTCTCTCAAATGGGGAGTGATTTTGTCAGCTGAGTCAGTTGGGAAATTACGTGGATATAGGCCCATTTGTGTCGCTTTGTTAATCAATTTCCCGATGGAAACATCAGTTAAACTTGAGAAGGAAATTTCATCTTGTAATTTATTTGTTTGTTTTATTCGACTGTTACCTGTATGAAAGCAGACGTCCCTTTCCTCATCCGACTTGTGAAATGGAATCTCCCAACGAACGCCTGCACTTGGCACATGTACATTTCACATAACCATGGTAAATCGTGTAATAATTGCACTGTTAGCACGATGTTATTGACACAAGTGTTATAGAATAACGCTTTATCAATCCTTTAATAATCCATTAGTTGGTATATTCGATTCACACTTTCGCTGATGCACCTTTGGCTGAGCTAACGAGCTAACCCATGAGAGCCATATATACTTCGTTAGAAAACAAATTTAAGTGACATAGCAATTCAAGCTTTTCCCTGTTGTATGAATTGAAACAACGAGCCATGCACAATTGATAAAAAAAAATGACGTTCTTAAATTCAGACTCCATGAAAAGAAAGCGTTGGACAGTTTGAATGCCAATAAATATGGCGCCGATTATACTTACGGACCTGATAACTACTACTGAATCTTAACTCCTTCTGACATCCATTGTGCCGGCAAAGCTACTGCATTAAGAAAGTGCGCGGAAATGGCAATTTTAATGGAATATAGCCGCAATTGCACCACAGGAAAAAAAGATATAAGAGCAAAACAAACTATTTTAGGAAGATGTAGTCGCGCTTCTTGTCCGGAAACATGAAAATCTGGCGCCTCATCGAGTTAACGGTATGGATGTACTTTTCAATTCTCATGAGAAAAAAATGTCATATTTTTTCCTCTATCGCAAGCTCTCGCAATTCCGGTGTACTTAATCATCGTGATGGATCGAGTGGAGGCGAAAAATGATGTCAGTCGGGTTTGTCGACAGGTTATTTAGTTATGTGCGGCGTCAGTATAACCACAGAGCAGGAGCGCAGGCTGCAGACAAAGGCGGTCTTGTGGTAATGAGTTTTATGGCTCCCAATGCATGAATATTGGTCTGTTAACGCGATATTAAGCGTTGAAGATGATAACATGATTTCGTAGCCAATTCTCACAGAACAACAAAGAATGGCAAATAACAATATTTGTACAAGAAATGAAGACAAGGAAATATATTGTGTATTTATTCATCAAATGCTGAGACGAAGCGAATTACTTTTTGAAGTATCGTAGGTACTCCAGACGTAATGCTGATCGGACATGCAGATTTTCTGAAAAGAGTCCTCAATTTCGTAACATCCATGAAATATTTCTTCCTGAGCTCACTCAACAAACAATAGAACTGTGTATTGTTCTCTTCAAAACTGAAATAATGTTGACAATATGGTCAGATCTTGATTGAATTCATTTTTGCTTTGAACACCGTGGTTACGTGGTTGGATTGGTTGTAAGAAGGTATAAACTTGCGTGATTCTTTATAAACATCTCAGTTATGAGTAATGATCATAAACGAAGTACAATATTTGCACTTTACTTTTCTCTCTATATTTGGCTTCTATCTAGTCTCTTCGTGAAAATCATTTTCAAAATATATTCCTGGCATGTTGTAATTGGTACGGGGAATTGGAATATACATGCTAAACTGTAGTAAGAAATTCCCGTGTAATTTAATCGATAATCGAAATTCTCCAATTATATGATAGGATAAAACTTCATAGTTTCTTGCAGACATACAATGTAAACTGTACGTTTAGACAATCCAGTTGAAGTTCCTATTGTCCATCCATGCACAGGTTTCTCAATGACGTTTTTTCTGTGACTATTCAATTACAACAGACAATCTCAATGAAAGCGGGACTGAGAGAACTTGGGATGTTGAATGGGCCCAATATATTTAATTAGGAGGTACATGTACCATGCCATTGTGGCAGAGAAATGCCGGCGTACTGACAAGAAGTCACATGATACACCAGGCCGCAATATTCTGACTGCAATCCGCCCAAAGACTGGGATGTTTTGTATCTCAGCCACGCTCTTATTGTATCTGCTCGCATGAACACGTTGACTGGTATGACCACACGGCTACCACAGGCTTATTAAAGCGGAATTAGATACAATATCTTTGTCACCACATCTGGCGGAAATTGATGAGTTGTGTGGCCGTCAGCTGTAAGAAACGGTTCAGTCATGAATCGATACTTGCTTGGTTTGGATTGGATGAATCACGTATCTAGAGATACCGTCCTATTATTGCTGAGAGTAAGACTTGATCTGATATATAGCTACTGGTCTGTCTTGCTGTTGATTAATATGGTGTCATCCCCTGTACAGACCCTGCGAGCAGCTGGTAACTCTCTCTACACAGTTCTCACACAATGTTGACAGTTCTTTTCTGTTTCAGTTTCTCAGAATCGCTCTACTTTTTTATGTGTGCCCCCACTCCAGGAACGGCCAAGTACATCCGCGCACTACATATTTAGCAAACGTGACCAAACCTCAGAACTGATACACCGATATTCCAAATTGCATGCTATTTTGAAGCGGTTTTAAGATACTTATATTATGAAACAAAAGCTGTCACGGATGAAGTTTTCGTTTCGCAGAGTAATCTGAGTAAGATCCAAATTACACCTAAAAAATAGGACATAGCAATGATACATTTCCATTTCACCATGCACTACCCCTTGGAATTCCACCATTTCAAACAACGCCGATCACCGTACTTTTATCATATCCGACTGTCAAAGTTTGGTACATGGGATATAATATTGTAGCTGTTACTCAGCGAGGAAGTACTAAATAATATTTGTGGACTTGATTTATTCTCAACGTTTCCTTTGCCGGTTAGAATATGCTGCAGTGTTTGCCGTTATCTATACTATTAAAAGAGCCGGCCTGAAATGTCCGTCTGTATGCATGTCGGCCCGTCGATATGTCTGTCTGCCACAGATAGCGTCCGTTTACACGCTTGCAAGTGGATTAGAGACACCAAACTTGTTACACACATACTACGAGGCAATACCTAAATGATGCTACCGTTATATATAAGCGTCAGATTCGACATTCCGTAGCTAGCCATCGTTCAAATTGTTTTTCCCTATATTCTGAGTATATAAATACGACTGACCATATGGAACCATTGGAGTGAGTAAGTTAGGGCTATTTCGGCCATATAGCCACGATATAACTAATACGATATGATTAGCTGGACATGTGTGACTATCCATGTACAGTCATCATGTAGAGGGAATTAATCGGATAGTGTACATATACCGAGGCTGTACGTAGCATATACATACGAGCTAAATACTAAGAATCAGATCCAACATTCAGTAGCGAGCCATTGTCCATAAATAATTCCTGTGTTTATCTTCATGAATATCGCGTTTGTTTCTATTAATACATCGCGTAGCTGTATAGTACACAATGTAAGATACAGCCTACATAAAAAGCTCTTGATGGATATATGAGCTACGTTAGCAATTGCTGGCGAAGCCCTTTCGGGTGCCAAGTTTCTTCATTTTTTGAAGGATCAAAGCCAGGGTGTCCAAATTTATATAACATATGCGACTGGTGATTGAATAGAAAGCTATCCCAGTTGACGAACCTTGACCTATTTCTTCATTGTCATATACTGTTTATTATGATATAACATGAAGAAATATAGCTATAGGCTTTTCAAATTAATACTATGTATACATCCGGCGATGGTCCAGAGGTGTGCTGAAGATGACTGACCTTGACTTATTTTATCAAAGTCAGATTCTGTTTAGTACAATATTTCATGAAGGATTATATCTACATTGTACAAATTTATACCATATATGCCTGTCTATCGAATATCAGTTAACTTGACCTATTTCCAAAGGTTAAATTCTGTATGTTAATTCTAAGATCTCCGGAATCATGTTCCATATGCAATTAAGTTAGAATAGACCAGAATATTGTTGAATATGACTGACCTTGATCTATATTTTCCAAGATCAAATTTCTTGATTTGATTAATAACTATATAGAAAAGTATATTTAGCGCTAAGAATTTGGTCATGCTCTACCAGAAACTCGGCGCAAAATTTTTCCCATCAATCATTTCTAAAATGAGAGAATTACAGTCAACTCGACTAGATAACATAACCTACATGATGTTGTCAAAGTTCTAAAAATACATCTTATGCAACGCATGATTGCTGAGTGTAGACAATAACTGGTAGCCGATGGGTATTGGGCTAGATTTTGGTTTTTAGTTCTTGCACTACTAAACGGCTTGACAGGTGTCTGTCAATTTTAGCATTAGAGGAAGAGGTATCATTAGTGGCAAACTAGAATGGATTTTCTGCGAATGTTTTTGTTTTTCCTGTTTTCACAAAGGATCTAAGGCAAATGACTATGTTACTGGATTAGAAACCGATGCCCTATATTCTTTCTAGCCAGCATATTATCTTACATGGGGTGGTTATATATGTCAGTAGAGTGGATGGCTGAATTATCTCCAATGTCGATCACTATGGATTTAATATGTAGGTCATATGGCAGTGTATCTGCCTGTATAGCGGGCAATTTCACCTCTACGTAGTTTAACTGTGATGTTAACCCTACCTGGCCAGGTATTGCCCCCCCCCCCTTACCAAACTTTCTGCGCTATCTCTGGAACGACAAAAACAGGAGAGCTGAAACTCTGTGACTTTATAGTTTATCATATTGGGGTCATTTTGAGCCTATTTGCATAACCCCCCGAGCAGAGAATCATGAGAAAATTCAAGATGGCGACCACGTGGGGTCCCAGAAAAGTGATGTTTTTGTCATATTTCTTCAAAATTTCTGCTTTTCCGCGATGAAAAGCGGGCAAAAGCTATTTTATTTCACATCACATAATATTTACTAATTTATCATGCAGTTTTTGCGGAGAAATTGCATAAATAAAAAATTCGGAAAATCTGACTGAAAAATCGACCCAAAAATGCCGTTTTTGACAATGACGTCACTGTGACGTCATCAAGGCGGCTATCTTGGATTATTTTCTGGTAGAACTTGACCCAAGGGTATAGTGTGGTAAGTTTCAGCCCCCTAGCTCAAGGGGTAAGAAAAATCATTAGGGGAGGCAATTTCGCCCCGCCCCCCAGGCCACAACAGGTCACAAAAAGCCCAGGCCAGATAGGGTTAAGACAAACTTCATTCTTTGTGAAATCCGTGATGGTACCCGAGGAAGATCTCAGGGGGTTGGAGACAGTAAACAAGGGCAAGTCATCTTCTGAATCGTATGCTAGTTTTTCAAAAATGTACATAGATGCATTTCATCAGCCCTCAGATACTGGGTTTTTATAAAGTCTATACGCTATCTTTCAAGTGTTATAATCTAATATGCACTCATAATTAATTGGTGTGCAATAAATTAGCCCTTCGTTAATATAGAGAATGACCATTTAACCCTGGCAAAGTTACGAACAACGTATATTTCTATCAAGCCTGTGGCGGTTTTATATCATTTTGCTTAATAATTCAAGGACGTTTTCTTAATTACTTGACGTCCACCATCTTTTCGACAGAATAATGAGCCTTCATATCCTCATTAGTACGCGGTCTTTGGATACTCTCGCTAATTGACCAGAGAAATCTCATACGCGCGGACTTAGCAGAAAGCAATGAAATGGAATGAATTGTGTTATTGCTCTTCATTTACCAATGGATGTAAAAGCATAGATAGGTAAGGAGGACCGAATGGCAAAGAGTCAAAAGGTCACCACTCAAGAATAGACGCTAAAATGACATCAAATTTACAGCTCTAACATTCAATTGATGGATCGCTATAGTTTTTGCATTTGCAAAAATGGTTTCATGTACTAATTATATTCTGCAATAGGACATTCTATGTAACGTATAGTACATGAAATAATGTGTTCGTATATTGACTTATCTTCGCCATGGCAGGCCAACACCATAAACCCCTGTAAGTACGCAACCTTCGTCGAAATGGCTAGGGTATGACCCTTCGCTTTGTTGCATAGCATCCAGTCAAAACTGATTGTATCCAATCAGAATGTGTAATAAACAGTACTTGCTTCGGGGAGTACCTTCGTTCACGGTTCAAAAGCTCTGGCAGGTGGCGTAGTGGAAATCTCTTCAACTGGTTATTCACGCCATGGTCGGCGAACGAAGATTTTGCGAGAAAAATTGGTTTTGCTAGTGAAGATGATACAGAACAACAACAATACATACAAAACAATCAAAATCTTATTTATTGTCTGTGTGAGTTACAAACGTAAAACATTGCCATTTGGTGGTTGGGTAAACATATCGGTGAGGCAACTGACCGATTCCATTGATCTTGCGGTATACTTTTAATCTGGATAAACCGTCGAAAGATCTATAATGCAATATTTCTGTCGACATGTTCGTCACCGACTGGATGAGTGAGGCTGAGTGAGTAGGATTTTAATGTCGCTTTCAAAAAATTTTCAGACACGACGCGCGGACCCAGTCACATTATCCTAACACCGGGTCAACCAGTCCTTGATCTATCCTCTTCCTGCTAAGCGCCAAGCGAGCAAGATACAAGATCCATCTTGTAGGGCTTTGGTATGACTCGCCCCAGGATCAACCCTGGGACCTGCCGCTTGCGAGGCGAGCGCTCTGACACAAGGCCATTGTGGTCCACCCATTGAGCATAGCCGTGGTCACTTTTTTATAACGTGAGCGAGGTAGCAGGATGTAGTTCCGTAGTCGTGTCCCTTTTTTCCATGCAGTTATCAGTAACTAGAGCCACTCGTGTATAACATATGACATAATCGATAATCTAAGCCGGTTACTTGCAAGGCGAATCGGGCGTCAGTTGTGAATGATGCTAGGGAGGCAACATGGAAATGTATCACGTCGTAGTATCAAATGAAATTTCAGAAATGGAATGTATGTCAGCCGCAAATTGGTTGTGATTGTTCATGCGCTTACCATGAACTATCCAATGAAGAAACGCTCTCGCGGATCTTAGCCCCGGGTTATTCAAATTGGATAAACGATTATTTAAAAAAATGTAAGTATTAAAATTAGTAGAAAATGCTGTAAAACGTTCATCAGCATAAAATCATTCTCTGGCAACGAAATCAGAAACCTATTTATATATTCACGTCGTTGCAGTATGTTCATATGTTACTTGTACTCGCAAAATCTACCAATCGTTCGAAATAAATATCCGGATTTTCCCCGCAAGTGATCGCACGAATTGAGTGTACTGATCAGATACTAATGACTATCCAACGAGACAATAATGATACATAATCCTTGACTAATGTAGTCCTGGGTTGATCATTCTCGGAAAGCCTTAGCCAGACGAACTAGGCCTTCATTATACGAGAAATCAATTGCAAATATAGGAAATGCTGGGAATCATTTCTTTCTGGTGACTCTTAACTGTGTGTTTACAACAGAGTTATACATGGCATGTTGGGTTTTTGATGGTAGAGAGAAACACTCATACCCGCTATATTTAGTAAATATTTTTTCCACTCTTTCTTAAAGTTCAAACCTTATTTCATCTTTCCTATGTTCATTCCTATTGGTGTAAAGCGAAACAAATCAGAATTACTGTTTTCTGCACACCCAATTAAGTAAAAATAAACAATATAATAATAAAGATACTAAATACCCAGTATATATGTTTGTATCCACCGTCAAAGACAGCAGAACAAACAGTGGTTCACAATCAAGCCCTTTTAAGGAAATACACTCCTAGAAATACGGGTGTTTCTGCATAACATTTTTAAATGCAAAACCTTCAAATGTTTTTGAAGTTTACATCCTGGCATACCATAAACAATATTCAGAAATAATTGCGATTGTCAATTGCAAACCGTTAGATTTATGGTTAATCAAAATGTGCTTCCTGACCCATTTTCGTACATTTGAGACAAGATGTGTTCCTGTAACAAATTAAATGGGCATTTCAATGAAACCAGAACCATTTCGGGGTTTTCGAATAATCAAGCTTGTTTATATATTGCGTGATATTATACTTATGGTTCGAGGTATCAATTTTCTTTTTTACAAAAGAAATCCTCCCACTAAAGGCCACACCAATACCAAAATGGGTCAGGGAGCACATATGGGTCAGCCATGTTTCCCCCAAATTATTATCGCAATTTTTTTATGTTTAAAAAACTTCAAGATAAATCTGAATTTTCGAACTACACACAGCCAGAAAAAGGATGATGACCCATTACCTTTTTATGGTGATGATGCTTGTTCATCACCCTTTAAAGGTGCTGAAAAGGGATGATGACCAATGTCGCCACCCTTTTAACGCGATGGCCCAGATCGTCACTCTTTTATGGTGATAGCCATTACCCTTTTAGGGCGATGACATGAACATTTGCACTCATTGCTGATCACCCTTTTAGGGTGATAGCCATTACCCTTTTAAGGTGATGGTGGAAAAGGGTAATGGCTCTAATTCAACACCTTTTTGGGGTGATGCTGTCATCACCATTTTAGGGTGACAAATATCATCATTTTTCTGGTTGTGCATAATGGAAATATTTGAATTTACCAATTAATAATAATAATAATAATAATAATAATAATAAACTTTATTTAAGCTCGATGGCCAATGTAGGCTTCATGTCCGACATTCAATATTCAGCTGTCGTCCACAAAAAGATTTCCACGTCAAGACACGAAAAAACTTTTTTCGTACAGTTAGTATCAATTCCAAATATGTATGAGATGAAAATTGAACTAGCACAATATTGTTTCCTGCAAGAGAGAAGCGGTCAACAGTTTTCAAGGATGACAGCAAGCAAAATATGATGATGTTCTTTACATAATATCCTTATTCTTACCAACATTCTTCATCCAAATGTCCTTCCTGCCCCATTTTCGTACATTTGAGACAAGATTTGTTCCTGTAACAAACATTACCATTTTCGTACATTTGAGACAAGATTTGTTCCTGTAACAAACATTACAATTTTCGTACATTTGAGACAAGATTTGTTCCTGTAACAAACATTACCATTTTCGTACATTTGAGACAAGATTTGTTCCTGTAACAAACATTACCATTTTCGTACATTTGAGACAAGATTTGTTCCTGTGACAAACATTACAACTTTCGTACATTTCAGACAAGATTTGTTCCTGTAACAAACGTTACCATTTTCGTACATTTGAGACAAGATTTGTTCCTGTAACAAACATTACCATTTTCGTACATTTAAGACAAGATTTGTTCCTGTAACAAACATTACCATTTTCGTACATTTGAGACAAGATTTGTTCCTGTAACAAACATTACCATTTTCGTACATTTGAGACAAGATTTGTTCCTGTAACAAACATTACCATTTTCGTACATTTGAGACAAGATTTGTTCCTGTAACAAACATTACAATTTTCGCACATTTGAGACAAGATTTGTTCCTGTAGCAACATTACCAACATTCTTTATCCAAATGAATTCCCAAGTTTCTAGATTATGATGTACCACAGTCGCGCTTTGATTGTTACTGTTCCTTTGAATACCATGGAGATGTAAACAAAGATGTAAGTCATTTTTATTACATTTTAATGTCATGTCGCAACAAATTTGGCGGTATTTTATGAAAACGATATAATTTTGAGCAGATCAAGAAAGAATAGTCAACATTGTATCTTAACCTGTAAATATATGCTGCCAATGAAGCTGATCGCTTGGAGTTCAACTCCAGTGAGATAAACAAGACACGACACCAAGTGATCAAGCAGAATTGCTGTTCGAATCAGCACGAAATATCCACATCGTGGAGAGTGCGTCAATAGATTGATTACTTTGAGCGGAAGTGTCAACACGTTGCCCGTTGGCACTTTTTTTATGCATGAGTATACAATAGGGAATCGAGATTCCCATTCCTCATCCATTGTCTTGTGCCCTATCAAAGCTGAGATTTTATTATCTGTTCTTTCCATCGCCAAATTTGCGATATAATAGTCCAATTTTCACCTTGCTGAACGCCCCATAATTCAAATAAATGGACCAATATCATTATTCGGATAGCAATTTCGCGCGTAATATCGTCTGCCAATTTCTGTAACGAGATATGGCGAGAAAAGTCGTTTTCCATAAAGCTCAGCTGCTTAATTCTTTAGAACTTTTCGCCTAGTCAAGCGAAGGAACTCGTTTATGACTTGCAATGCATCCTACATGCCTCACGGCGAAAAGAGCGCGAGACAGGAACACTTGGGCACATGTACTCCAGCGCGTTAAGTTAAACGGGTGATATGTCGTCGCCGTGGGGTCATAACACGCCTGGATTACCACCGACTCATTACGGTGTTGGACATGTATCAAGGCAGATTTTCTACGACGGAGAAGTATTGGAACTACGGTGGCTAATATACTATTTTAAAGGATGAAATCTTAAGGCTTTATGAAAAACCCGTCCGGAGGGCTGGTGACAGTCATCCGAAGCAAATTTGCTGCGAAGGTCCGACATTATCAGCGAGGAAGATTGGAATCGTCTTCTAATCGCCCTACCCAATTTCTGTCGCACTATTATACCCGGAGGCGAAATTCCGGCGTGAAAAAGTGATCGGGAATAGAGAAAAATGATATAGAAAGTCAACGTGCAGTCCATATAGTGATCAGGTCGTTATTATAATCGGACTATACGCCATCGTTTTATGTCACCGGATACTTCCTTGACGATTTCTATTATCGTTTCCTTGCTGCAGCGGCAATTTGTTTCACCTGTCGGAAGTTACCTGGGAGAAATGAAACGTACAGAGCTTAGGTAGTATACACTTACGCGCCCGTATTGTAATAGCTGCTCTGGCAGTCTTCTATTCTGCGATGCTATATTACGCGGCACCTGAGTTATCTATCATCAGTCGAAGGCCCTGCACGTCATTTCTGATGTTCACACCCAGGATGACCATTTTAGCGTGCTGTCGCCTGATGCATTTGTGAAAACGCACCAGTTTAGGTTTAAGGTTATTTTTACCAGAACACGCAAGGTTTCTTTCGCTATATACCTGCATTCAAAGGATTTACGTATTGGATTGATACCCGGGAACCGTGTTCAAGAACAGATGTCACGGCATATCGCTTCATCCACACCTGTCATCTAATAACGCAGAAGTCTGTTGGCAAATTAAGGTAATTCACTATTGACTGTCAATATTCCCTCAGTTTTGTTCAAATTACAATACAAACGTATTTCTGTTATCTTGGATATGTAGCTTGTACATGTATTTCCTGTGAACCTAATTTACGGTATATCTCAATGATTTTGCTTTAATGACAAACATAGGTAGGATATTTTCCACATGCAAATTAAAATGCCTTGCAAATTTGGTCATTTGAATATGCTGACTGTCAACCACGCAGTTTCCCATGTTTCTCTTTTATATAGCGAATGGAGATAAAATTGTGTTTCAGGTACGATTTTAAGTATCTATAACTGTTCTATATTGGCCAATATATATATTGCACATATATTAAACATAATTTTTCGTCAGTAATTCAATATTGGGAAGCAGTAATTCGATGTAATGGACCGTAGGTCTGTTGAAAACACGCAGTCACGTTTGTCAGGTAGAATAGGCGCAAGGAGTTCTGGGAATGAGGAATGTTGATCATCAAGTAGAGTGTTCTTTAAGAGATTGTAGACGCGGAAAGTCTCTGTGGGTTCAATTCCGGATCGAGGCTAAAAATGATATGTCTTTCATGTTCTCCAATATTAAAGTCAAATAGTTGGTCGTCCGTTTTCTCGCAACGTCTTTCTATATACACATGCCATCTGTTTCTGTAAATTTACGTTTGGTGATAGGAGGAATTTTGATGCTGTCGCTGAAGCGGACAATCATTGTGCGTATTCAATTTGGGTTTTAATATTTATTATTAGGTGAATTCCCCGAGGAAGTTCCAGTGAACATAACATATCCACTTGTCACACTTCTGTAGTTCAGCAGCTCAGTGAAAATGATAATTGCCAAAAGATTTTATTTTTTTGGCATAAAAAATATCATATCAATGTGACAGACGAGACAGACATGTAATTAATTGATCGTTATATAAATGTATACAATGTGATCGTTTGAATATCTATATACTCTTACAATATAGATTGTTCGAACAGACAGATGCATTCGCATTTATATCCAACAACTTAATACTACGTTATGCAGCATCACACAATCGCAGCATCACGACATCGTGGTATCACTGCATCACAGAATGATAGTCACAACATCACCGCAACGTCGATATTCTAATAACATCACACGTCTGGGCATGGTATCACCAATGTATCGTAGCATAGTATCGTCAAAGTATTGTGGCGTCGCAACGTTAAAACATCGCCATATACCACAACATCATAGCATCGCAATATCTCTAATTCAATATTGTATCATTGCCACATTGAATTCTCGTAGAACATCATAGCATTGTGACATCAATATGCATGATCATTGTGCAATCACAGGTATTTAGCATGGCCTTACAATATCGTATAGTATCGCATCGTCATATCAAACTATCGACACTTCATTGCATCAGGGAAAAAGACATCGCAGAATCACAATATAACAGTGTCCCACCATCGCGACCTTGCATCAACACGATCGTAGCAGATGCGCAACATCATCGCATCATAACATCACAGTATCACAACAACGCATCATCACGACATTGAAGCATTACATAACTGCGTCTCAACATCGTATCACCACAACATCGTTACTTCTCTCTAAAATAATTAGATTGAAAATTCAATCTATCAGATTGGAATTAGTGACCATTCTATTCGATTGAATATTCTATCTATTAGATTGAAAATTTCAATCTGTTCGATTAAATTTGTTGTCTACAACAGATTCATTTTATCGTTCTCAATCTATTAGATTGAATATTTTCAATCCGATAAAAGATTGGTCACTAATTTAAATCTGATAGATTGAATTTCAATCTAATTATTTTAGAGAGTTCAAAACTTCGTTGTATGGTGATGAGTGTGATGATTCGATTGGCTGTATTGGGCTTTCGACTGGTGGATTGTCATTGCCATAGCTTTATTCAGCTTTAAACTTCGCGACATTGTAGCACCACAAGATCACTGCATCTCCACATCATTGCATCACGGCATCGTAACATCACTACACGATAACATTGCAACACTGTTTCATCGAAACTTCGTGTACGGTGTTGAAAGCGATGAGTTGCATTTTAATTTTATACTTCGATGGATTCCCCTTTGCCATAATGGATAATGGATTATGGATCATGGATTTCCCTTAGCCATAATGGATTCTTAATATCTCTGATGCATTCCCCTTTTCCATATTGGATTCCCCTTTGCCATAATGGATTCTTAATATCTTTGATGGATTCCCCTTTGCCATAATGGATTCCCCTTTGCCATAATGGATTCTCCTTAGCCATAATGGATTCTTAATATCTTTGATGGATTCCCCTTTGCCATATTGGATTCCCCTTTGCCATAATGGATTCTTAATATCTTTGATGGATTCCCCTTTGCCATAATGGATTCCCCTTTGCCATAATGGATTCCCCTTAGCCATAATGGATTCTTAATATCTTTGATGGATTCCCCGTTGCCATAATGGATTCCCTTTAGCCATAATGAATTCTTAATATCTTTGATGGATTCCCCTTTGCCATATTGGATTCCCCTTTGCCATAATGGATTCTTAATATCTTTGATGGATTCCTCTTTGCCATAATGAATTCCCCTTAGCCATAATGGATTCTTAATATCTTTGATGGATTCCTCTTTGCCATAATGAATTCCCCTTAGCCATAATGGATTCTTAATATCTTTGATGGATTCCCCTTTGCCATAATGGATTCCCCTTTTCCATAATGAATCCCCTTTAGCCATAATGGATTCTCAAACTCAATGACATTGTAGTTTATAATGAATTCCCCTTAGCCATAATGGATTCTTAATATCTTTGATGGATTCCCCTTTGCCATAATGGATTCCCCTTTGCCATAATGGATTCCCCTTAGCCATAATGGATTCTTAATATCTTTGATGGATTCCCCGTTGCCATAATGGATTCCCTTTAGCCATAATGAATTCTTAATATCTTTGATGGATTCCCCTTTGCCATATTGGATTCCCCTTTGCCATAAAGGATTCCCTTTAGACATAATCGATTCTTAATATCTTTGATGGATTCCCCTTTGCCATAATGGATTCCCCTTAGCCATAATGGATTCTTAATATCTTTGGCAGTTATACGGAAGGAACGTAGGCGGGATGTGGCTTCCGTACTCTGTGAATTAGTCCTAGTCGATGGATTCGTTCATCCTCTTTGTTTCACTCTGTCACTGTTATCATTTCAAAATCTCGAACACAATATAGACCATTTGACATCAGTTGCGCAAATGATTTTGGCATGGAGGCCTTTTGTTCCTTTTGTTCTCTTGCGTAATCATTTCCTGCTCTGGATTCGGTACATTTTTTTTATTTCGCTGAGCAGAATGCGAGTTCTTGTTAGAATCTTTTTGGACAGATAAGTATATCTGGAACCGACCTCTGATAGTACACAATCTCAACACACACACCTGTGTAACTGAGTTCTCGTGAATTTCAACGTGTATAATCGGCTTCAAAAATGAGCAAGATTTCAAAATGGAAATAGTACTTCGTATTATGACCGGTCATTAATGTGAGAAAAGAAATAATATTTGAGAATGACCGTACTTGTGTGCTAGATAGAAATTGGAAACCATTATTAGTATGACATGCCACAACGCATGCAGACGTAGGCCTAATGAATTTCTGCAATCTCAAATGAATTTGAACTGTACGATTCCTCGTTATATATTTCTCTTGTTCATGGATTATTATGTGCATCAACGGGCTCATCGGCTTCTGATGCCTTGGTTTCTTTATACTCATATATTCTTCACGTACCACATCATAACGCTCGTCCACATTCAAGGAAACGATAAGACATGTTGACGGTTGAACGTCAACTGTGTTGGTCTTCGGTGTATGGTTGCTTTTAGGAACGTAATACATTGGTGCCCGCCGAAACTGACCTAACGCATCAGCGCCCTAGAGAGAGAGAGATAAGAAGCTCTGATTGGCCTAAATGATTCCATGATTTCAATGTGACGCCCATCAACGCCTCTCAACGGTCGTCTTAACTAGGCCTGGGGGCCATTATGGCTCTCTTATCAAACCTTCTACGCTATCTACGTAACGACAAAAAAAATTAGACTTTGACTTTGTAGTTTATAATATTGGGGTCATTTTGAGCATTTTTGCATAACCCTCCAACCAGAGAATCATGGGGAAATTTAAAACGGCGGTCAAAAAGCCCAGGCCAGGCCGGGTCAATGCACTATCGTCCGGCACAACGCCTTTAGTTTGGAGTTAAGGCGAATGACGATAATGCTTTCAGCGTCACAGTATTACAGTGACTTAGCTTAGCTTCTGAAAGCTCTCTAACTACTGGACAAGGGCAAACGCGGTTGACGATGCGTCTGATACACGTACAAGTGCATGGATACGACAGCGCATCAGAGCATTCGGATTCTCTACTACTGATGACTTCATATATGTCGTCACCGTCACGTGACCATTTATCTGAAGTCTCTCCAGGGCTCACATGCAACTTCAGTGTCCACATGCCCATCCCTAATGTATAGCGATTCACCAATCCGAGTGCGCATCCGAGAGACTCTACGCATTCACTACTACTCTGTCACCACTACCACTGCGGTCTTATTCTACACCACGAGAGCTTCAAAACGACACCATGGACGACCCAGTTGGATCTATTATGATCCACCTCTCGCCCAAAACACCCTGAAGATGCGTCCTGAGCTAATAATCACACAACCCTGAGATCACCCCAGTCGTCACTCGACACGGTCTCGGATAATGTAGGACATTATTACCTCGTAGCGCACTGCTAGGAATCCATGTTGAAAGCACAATATCACGCCTAATCTCCGAACAGCGCATGTCAGCAGTATGACTTCCGTTACCATGGAGATCAGCTCGAGAAGAAAAACCAGGAGAAACACCTAAAGTTAGAAGAGATGCTTCGAGGGTAGAATGAAGGGAATATCCATTTCATTTGGATATTTATTTTATCTCCTAATAAGGGAGAAATACAACGAGAACTATGTGAGCGGAAAAAATAGCATGTGATGTGCCTCACGTGCGGCGGATCACGGTTTACAGCTGAGAGCTGTAAAATCCTTACACCATTAATGCGCGAGGTACATGTACTTTGACTTCGACGGAATAGGCCGAGCAGTCGCGAATGCCCAGTCGTACGCTAAGCGTGAGTCCGATCGATAGAACCCCAGTACATTATTTGCTCCATAAGAGAATGTCCTAATGGTTCATAAGTGTAAAGTCCGTCTTTCCAAAATTTTTCCGTATCCGCTTTCTTCAAGCACCCGTTATTCACGTGACCACAAGTGACTTCGATGGTCCCAGAGTAAGGTCAGCCAAGTTCAAAAGTCAAAGGTCAACCCAAGGTCCAAGATCACTTCCATCACATCTCCTCCCCATTCTTTCCTCCTCAAATAGGTATCTTATATATTACTATAAGGAAGTAACTTCGTTTATATTTTGCAATGTACTTTCACGACATTCACGTCGCCTTTAGGCCAGGAATCCTTCTATTTATATCGTTACTACGACAACATTATATTTGCCTGTTTTATTTATACTTATATATTCCCTATATGTTTCCATGCCGATATATATACAGCTGTAGGATATGAGATCACCAAGCATTTAACATGTGTATCCAACAGATGATATACATTATCAACACACACACATTAGATGCATTCTTTATGATTTTTCTTTGCAGGTATTTTTTATTCGGAAAATGACAGATTCATAGCAGTTTGATTGGCAAGATGGTTTGACTTTCAGTGCGATTCGGAATAATAATGTAACAGGTGTTCGAAATCTCACCCTTTTGTTTGAGTGAATGTCAGATAACTACACTGTAAACTGTAAATTTTACAGTAATTTACTGTAGTTTTAGTGCAGCAAAGTTGACAGTAATTTACTGATATTTCGCAGTAATTTACTGCAGTTTTAGTGCAGCGATGTTGCCAGTATTTACAGTAAAAATGTACAGTCAATATTGCGAAATACACTATTTAATGTAAATTTATTGTATATTCGCAATATTTACTGTATATTCTACACTAAATTAGGCTGATGTACAATTTCCAGCAAAAGTTTACGCTCTATTACTTTGTTGTACACATAGCATTTTACACGTACAGAGCCTGTACACGTACAGAACCTTGTACAGTTACCGAGCCTTGTACATGTACAGAGCCTTGTACACGTACAGAGCCTTGTACAATTACAGAGCCGTGTACACGTACAGAGCAGTGTATACGTGCAGAGGCTTGTACACGTACAGAGCCGTATACACGAACAGAGCCTTTCCACATATCTGCACTATGCGATCTCTAAAATAGATATCCCCCAACTGCCCACTCGTTTGAGTGAATTTGAATCAAATTTGACTGAGCGAATCGAGTTATTTATTACTCCAAACTTGAGTGGAATCAATTTCACTTGTACTCAGATTTTTCAAGGCAGTGAGTTAAAATAAATAACATTCAAATAAATATAGAACCGTTTTGGATATTTGGCTAATATCAAAGCAACATGGTAAGGAATCGGAACTCGGGCAGCTGCAATTTGACGGATTTTTCGCAATTCTATCTCCTAAAATGGCATAAAATTAATTTATTTTGCCCCAACTAATTATTCGCTATTATTATTAGTGATTATTATTAGTGATTATTGATGATCCCGAATCGGCCAGGCTCAGGCCCAGGTCTGGTAGGGTTAAAAATCTAACTGGAAAGCCAGGTCCAAAAATGATCGGGTGCTGGGCTAAGCTAAGGTTATTGTGTCCTTTTTTCCTTTCTCAGCATCTATGTATTAGATCTTTTGGGTTAAGTCTATTCTGCGAGAGCAGAACGAGGTTTTTGGACCCTGAATTAATCAGACAGGGAAAGTAATTTTTCTTTGCCATTTCTTTTCCTCACAAGTGTTTAATAGAGGGTGAGTCCTAAAAAATGCCCACCTGTGGTTTTGTTCATTTATTCATATGAAGTCATAATTCATTGTTTATATCATTTATATGAATATAACACATGGAAGAGTACTTCATCTCTGCACTTTATTCAACCGTGGTATGTTTAATTCGCGGTCTCTATTCGAAATCAGGTTGCTGCATGGGTGGAACAAAGTACATTGCAAAGAATATTCTTCTCTTCTCGGTCTATTATTTTTGAATTTTTAGGTCCTAACACTAAAGTACTCAATTTGATATCACTCATAACAAACTATTGTATTTACAGAGCTAGTATTCTGAGTAAACCACCAAGGTTAGAGAGCATCAAATGTGAGATTAGAAAGTACTATCTATCGGAAAAGGTAAATGCAGCTGTTTCTAATAGATTGCAAAATTTTGAAGAAAAATGGAAAACTGGTCCGGTCTCATTTAGTAAGTATCAATGCAGCCTTTTTGTGGCGAACGATGCATATGTTTTGGGGTATCTTTGTACAGTAATTGTGTGAAATCCAGTGCTGAGTAACACGTTTGTATCCATAGCTTATTATATTTTGATATGATGCCCGTATTAATCATTAGATTCTTAGCTATTGCTTTATAAGCTATTGTAGTGCCTCTTTGTGACGAATACTGCAGAGATGGCCTATTTTCTTTTCATCTGTATTTACTAAGGCTAAGGTAGTACTTGGTTTTGATTGTATACTGTATTTTCATGTATACTGATTAAGGACAATGAAAAAGAGGTTTTATTCATGGAAGAAAAATATGGATATATTTTGTATATACCAATGGCGCTCACGAAGAAAAGTGCATTCCCTCCATAAAGCAGAAATGATTGAACACAGCAGTTGATGAACGAACAGGAATGAGACTCTTCACTGTTTATCTATTTTCAGATATTTCTGTTGCACATTTTTCCAATGCCATATAACAACTCTCGAAGAAAAAGTCTTAAAGTGCAACAGAGATACCTGAAAACAGCTAAACATGTGAAGTGTCTCATTCCTGTGTCCGTTTTCGTGCATTTCCACATAATGTAGATAATGCACTATCTATCCATGAGCAGCATTGGTACATACATATTATCTGTATAATTTTGTCCATAAATAAAACATACAATGGGTGGATATAGCACAGGGAGGGAGTGCCCTTCGTTGTGTAATATTCATATACACAATAAATTATATCTTCAGATGAATAAATTAATAAAACCACAGGTGGACAGTTTTATTACTCATCCTGTAGTGAACCTAAATATATGGATTGATATGAGGTATTGCTATCGACTTGGAAACGCTCATTTGGAACATACGAGTGAAAATCTACGAAGGGAACCGATTCACACCCAAAGAGTCCTAGCATGAACTTCTAATAAAACCCCAGAGATGTAATATAGGATATTCATAAAATCACGACCACAATGTCAAATTCTGCTATTGCTAATTCAAACTTTACATGTGATATATAATTCCGGTGACGTCACCACATCTGAACAGCCAGAACCGTTTCGATCAAGCCACGATCAGGCGATGTAGAATCGACCATACACGATTAACTCACGAACATTTACTAAAAAAGAGCCAGTCCCAAGATGTATTCCATTCCACGAAGATCTCACAGTGAAACATATTCTTATCGACTGTGTAGATTTTAAGATTGTAAGAGATTCTTTTTATCGAGCGACTACTTTGGAAGATCTTTTTAGTCGGGTGAGAGAGGACTGTGGGTTATTTGGGTTACTTGAGAGAAATAGGTTTGTTGCATGTAGGTATGTTTTAATGTGTTGGATTACTAAGTTATTGACTTGAGTACTAGACATTTGTTTGATCGTCGCTATATACATGTAGCTGAAATACTGCTGAACGCGACGTTAAACCTTAATTCTTTCTCTCTCTCTCTCTCTCTGAGTCCATGTCCATCGAGAGCTAAATACCTCTGAATATCCCAAGAAGTTGCAAATGGACAAATTCTGAACAGCGCATGTCAGCTGAACGACTTCCGTCTTGGCTTCAAACACTGCCCGCATTTGAAATATCCATAACACGTTCTCAGCGCTGATATTACTCCGCAATATCAACTTTCCCTCTAATGTCTTTGTTTCATCAACAAGATATATCCCAAATGTATTTAATCAATAAATTACACCTTTAAACACTTCGAATGTTTTATTTTCTCTGCATTCTCAACGAATCTATTCGCGTACGGAGCTACATTAGTGTGTGACCAGTCTCAAAAAGTCTGAGAAAGTTCTTCGGAACTGTGCTAGAGTATTCGACTGCTGTCAGGGGTCCAATGACCTCTGTGATGAGTCATTCTCGGGACCCAGGTCTATAGTACCTTATAGACTTTGGGGGATAACACGGGAAGTTCATTTATTTGCTTTTCTTCTAATTGGATGGCCCCATACCGGGTGTGCATGGTATCACACATGTGTACGTCTTTGTTATTTTCTTTTATTGGGCATCTACAATCCCAAAGTCCATAATTTATCATGTTTATCCGAACTACAGACATTTGGTGATTCGAGTGGCTTTATGTTCACACAATATATCAATAGCTAGTTTGAAACAGGTCGAATTCAAAGGAACGTTCTGAAGCGCTCGTCATAAACTCTGACGACCAATGAACATTAAATTTTCTTTCAACCGTAATTCAAAATACTACAGAAATATAGCGTGACAAGCAGGCGAGCCTTATAAGGACTATAAGGAATTTTACTCACGCGCCACAAAGGCAAATGATTGGCCACCAGGCTTAGACGCACAAGCCCCAATATATGCAACGGCTAGACCCAAAGAGAATACGAAAGGAGATAGCTGTTTCGCTCGTGACAATGTGATGAGGTTTTCAAATGGAAAACGTTGTAAAGGACCGCGGTTGAGCAGCATTCGTCTGACCACACAACAACATATAGCGAAAATGAATTTTGAAAGAAACTCTGTCATGGGCTGAATGGTCTTGCATATATTTAATCCAAAAGCCAACGAACATAAATGCACTTGATGCACTAGACTTTGTGTAAATATCCGCATGGAGCGAACTTTTTAAGACCGGTAACCTATTACTGTGCAAAGTTGGGTTCGGTAATGCTTCACGTTACTGACAGGAGTAACTGATTGTCCAAACAGAAATGGGATGTTAACCAGTCTCCGCGACCTGGGGTCGTTCTCTAATATTGAGAGATTAGGCAGTTGGTAAATCACTAATGGATGTTCAGTCTAAACTAATGAGATTAGATTCACCTGTCCGTCTGGCAGTGCTTGGTGGCAAAGGGCTAGAATTAAGTAAGAATACGATGAAAATGGTGGCTTCAGGAGTGGGGGCGTAGGAATTGTTAGCAATCACTTCAACAAAGAGAAATATTATAATAGAGTATTTATTTGATTTGATTTGATTTGATTTTTATTTCACCATGCATAACAATGTTTAGTAAACAAAATATAATAGTGGCGGGATGAAAACCCCGAGGGGTTTGTTTTATCCCAAAATAATAATTATATTTACAAAGATGATAATATGCGGTAAACTCTAACATAGTGAGACAATTCAATTTTGTTTCAAACAAAAATACAAATTTAATTTCCAACTTCCACAGACGGCAAACAGAATAGATGTCTAATTATGTTCCAGTAATAAATACGATTTTATCCTCGATTTGAATAATGAGAGCGAAACGTGAGATTTTAACTGAGAGGGTAAATTGTTCCATATTTTAGGACCCTTTGTTTTAGTACTATAAAAAGATAAGTCAGAGTAGTAAAAATCGCGATATAAATTTAATTTAGCCTGTCTAGTTGGGTACCTGTGGACAGCAGATAATTTTGAAAAATATGATCTAAAAGAGTTTGGAATTAGGTCTGTGTGATTGAAAATTTGTCAACAAAAATTAACACCTGGTAGTCGTTTATTTGTTTTATGGACAATATTTGTAATTTTTGGAATAATGGGGCGGTATTGTCATATTTTGACGAAAATGTGATTAAACGTATAGCCTTTTTTGGTAACAGCAACAGCGGTTGAAGATGGGTATGATAAGTATTTCCCCAAACGATATTGCAATATGATATGTATGGATATATCAGTGAGTAGTATAGAATGAAAAGAGTTTTTTTATTCAAATTATCCTTAATATGACGAATTATTCCTATATTCCTGCTAACCTTGTTCCTTATATCCTCAATATGCGAGAGCCAGTTTAATTTGTTGTTAAAAATTACTCCAAGAAATTTAAATTGGTCTACTTCTTCGATAGGGATTCCGGAAATAGATAAATCATTGTGCATTGGCATTTTACATTTCTTAGACGGACTTATTATCATAAATTTAGTCTTTTTAATATTCAGGGATAATCTGTTGCATGAAAACCAGTCGGATAGTTTATTAAGTTCCAACGTCATTATCTCAAACAAGAGTTTCGGATCGTCATCAGCGAGAATTACTGAGGTATCATCTACAAAAAGAATTAGTTCAACAATGCTGCTTACCGAGGACAAATCGTTTATATAAATCAGAAAAAAATAGGACCTAAAATAGAACCCTGTGGTACACCACATGATATTGGTTTGTAGGCTGACAAGGTATCGTTATATGCGAGATGACAAATAACTTCGAAACCAGTCATTAGAACTTCCCCGAAACCCATAATGAGCTAATTTATGCAGGAGGATATCATGGTCCACCGTGTCGAACGCTTTTGATAGATCCAGAAAAGTAGTTAATGAATATTTTTTGGCCTCTCTTGCCGCTACCAATTTGTCATGAAGGGATAATACAGCTAAAAATGTTGAATGATTCCTCCGAAAACCATATTGATTGGAGCAAATTATATTGTGATTTTCTAAAAAATCTAACATCTTACTTATTACTAATTTTTCGACTATTTTACTGAAACAAGGCAAAACTGAAATAGGTCTGTAATTTTCAAATAAATATTTCTCCCCATTTTTAAACAACGGCGTCACGTTAGCTACCTTTAAAGGATCAGGTACTACACCAGATTTAAAGGACAAATTTATAATATGACATAATGGGAGACCTATTATGTTGAAAACAGATTTAAGTATAGAAGTACCCACCCCATCAATTCCGCAGGCTGAATTTTTCAAGTTACTTACAATATCGGTAATATCTTTTACTGAACAGGGTTCAAAGCTAAATTGATTTTCATAAACATTTGACAAAAAATCTTCGAAATTTCGAGAACATGTTGGGAATTTTGTCTCCAAGTTTAGAGGCAACTGTACTAAAGTAATCATTGAATCCATTTGCAATTGTTAAGGGATCCGATGTATCATGGTCATTGACTTTAAACGTATTTGGTAAGGAAGTATTCTTCTTGCGGTTCATAAGGTCGTTTTTTAACTTTGCTTCGCTCAGTTGTTCTTTTTGAATAGTTGCCATTATTTCATTTCCAACTACAATGTCGTTGAGATGAGACACTTTGTAGAATTCAACAGATCGCCCAGTACCACCACGCCAATTGCAGCATCACTTGAGTGACACATCCTATTATCAACAGTTAACGCCACAGGCAGTCGAAGTAACCAGTTACAAATCACCTGACGTATAAAATTACTTTTCACTCTCTATAATCCAAGGACCAATATGGACGATGTCATAACTGGAACTGGAACAACTCTGGTTGAAAATATTGATTATGCTTAAAAGTTAACGAACCTCGCAAAATGTGTAGTTTGATCAAATTTTCCCATATTGCTGTGTCAATGCAACCGTTGCCGATTTTATGAGTAATTCCTCAGCAAACAGAGACTTACGCCAAAATTTTGCGGCTCACTCTGTATTGTCCCTTTGGAAACTTGTTGATCACAGTCTTAGATACATTGTTCTAGGCATGAGGACTATTTTGGCTGAATTGAATATTGGAAGCCTTTAAACTTGATTTTGCCTTTACTTCCTAATTTATTTCCAATGTGCTCTAAGAACATTACATACTGTATCGCTCCATTCTGGTGGGGAATTTTTCTGAGATATTGTAATATTCATACACGTTTAATCAAAATCTTATTTTTTACTGATATATGATTATGATATACATGTATTGATACATTCTCCACCATCGTACCGTTCCGTTATGCGTAATAAGTTTTGATTATGTGAGAACTAGGCTGTGTACTTTCCAGATGTAGGGTAATCGAGAAAATTATATATAACATGTATTCAACGAATGATCGGAAACGTAGCTATGCAGTCATTGGAATCGTTTTTCGTTGAGAAGTTCGAAACAAAGATTAAGGCGCGGCGTAACCCCCGGTGGGGGGAGGTATGTCAGAGGGCTGGCGGAAACCCGGTGGGAGGAGGCATGTCAAAGGGGTGGGGGAACCCCAGGTGGGGGGGAGGTGTGTCAGAGGGTGGCGAAACCCCGGTGTGGGGAGGTATGTCAGAGGGGTCCCAACATGAACCGAATTGGGGGCCAGGACCACTCCTCCCTACCCAGTGCCTTGAAATGGGTCAGATATGTGTAGAGAATGGTCTGATATTTCCACCCCGTCCCCACATTCACATCTCCAGAAGTTCAAGTAATTGACCTTTCGAATGGTTGGGTGGGTATAGTTGACCAAATATTATGGGCGAATCATTTTCGAAGCTACGTGGGCGAAATTTCGTTGGAAAGCGCTTGTGACATGGTTTTATTGAGAAATATATCTGCGTTAAATCACACCTAAAATTTTAAACTTTTCCGTTGGAGGACGTCTTATGTCACAAGTAAACAAAAAACAGGAAAGCCCCGAGCAACGTTCGAGATCAACACTGTATCCCAACACCTACAACGTCCATTGCTCCTTGGATATCCACCGTATTTACAATCAATGTTTGTACGAACTTCAGCGCTTTTCAGCAAAAAAGTTGGGCAGATATACTATACAGGCTAAGAGCACTGTTGAGTTTCTCAAATTTTGACTTCCTTTCCAAATATAGGCATAAGATCAGACGTTAATATGCTGTCGTAGTCCACAAAAGAATTTCCACGTCGATTTTTCATCCGACAACAAAGTCCAGCTCAAACTTGCATAAAATGAAAATTAATAACACTCAGGAGATTTTCTTGCAAGAGAGAAACGTCCAAAGGTTTTCAATGTTGATAGTATGACCTCACGATGTTATCGATGTGTGAACTAGAAGGTGTCGTTTTATTAGCATTATCTTTTACGATATATTTGAAATCTGATAAAAACGTTTGTAAGACGAAATTAAGAAAACTGAGGCATATTTGTGGAGTTTTCTTCTTCGAAACTTTTGAACGAGCAACCAAGAGGCCATTAGCGACTGATAATAAAAACTGTAATCCAACAAATTGCTTCAATTAAATCCGAACAAATCCATTATTAATTGACTGGAGTGATATGCAAGAGGTGGAAAAAATTGATGACGTTTGGCCACTAAAGAGCAACTATATTACTTTTCGGGAAATCTTTCCTCGGCACCTCACATTCAGACCCGAGAATATGGTGGATTTTCGGGGGCGTGGCCTTAGTATCTCAGCCGCGCTTTTATTGCAGGTGTTCATGTGGATACTATGAAGTATCCACACAGCCTCTAGCACCGGTTTAAGCGAAATTAGTTACACTAGCTCGGTAACTGTGATGGCAGATCACCTTGAATCCTAAATGTGCACCATCGATATGACGTGTTGTATTTTGTCAGCTGTTTGAATATGATGTATTGAAGTTTTTTGAAATGGCTGCCCTCAGTAGAAACAAAAGTATTGATGTACAAATTGTATATGTAAGTATTGTAAGAATTGTATCAATTAAAACTAGATACAATTCTTACTGGGTTTCTGTATTTGCGGTGGCTATTACTACAATGATTTCCACACCATCGACTTGCTGCTGTTTGCAGTATATACATCGTGCAAGCGTCTAGACTCTCATAAATCTGTCAGCATGGTGGTCCAAGCAATTGTGACAAAATGATGAACATTTCGATACATTCAGATACCCACACTCCAAATACATGTGTCAACCCTTTACAATCGACGTCACTATCAAATATGAAAGATCATTGCCCTTGGATAATGTGTTGTTCTGGAAGCTAAGCGTTATGTCCAGTCAATTTCTAACCGTTTCATTTTGCTGCAATGAAAACATTGCAATTCCCACCCTTGAGAGTGGCATTTGTTTCAGTCCCTTGTTTCAGGATAATGATTCTAATCAACAATGATGGATGATAGAATTCTAGAGGAGAATTGGTGTCATTAACAAAAGGAGGTTTAGGCATTTTTCTTTATGTCTAGGACTCGAATCTGAAATCTCCCGTTAGAATTTAGAATTAAAATGTATGATAAAGTTTCTTTGAATTCCTTTTTATTAGGAAAAATTTATTCTACGAGGCTGAAATTTC
Source organism: Hanleya hanleyi (assembly GCA_036873755.1). Lineage (NCBI taxonomy): Eukaryota > Metazoa > Mollusca > Polyplacophora > Lepidopleurida > Hanleyidae > Hanleya > Hanleya hanleyi. The sequence goes on from JAVTVY010038840.1 coordinate 71,806, forward strand.
CAAAAATTATCTGTAGTTATCTCTTCAAACCAGTAAAAGTTTATAGACAGCGTCAGGAGCTGAAAGGCACCTGGGATATCACTGAATCTTTCTAGAGCGAAAGGAGTTTGAAGAAATCATGTAAAAAGTCCTTTGAAATAATTTTTTGCGGCAATTTTCAGTCCGTGCCTATATTTACAGCATGCGCAAGGCGAAAGTTTGCTCGTGGTTCGCATTGTATACTATGGAAAGGAAACATGGCGGTTTTGCTGTTTTTAGTCGACCAGCAATAGGAGTATTCCGTGAAAGTTGTTCCTGCAAGGAAACGAAACGACCATAACGGAGGACGACCATAATAGGAAGATGACCCTTACTGATATGACGGAGACAATTTTAGAACTGAACATTGTGTGCTTGTTTAGTGATAATCCACGAGAGTCTACATATTTCAGTGTCAAAAACGGACAGCTACAGAGAAATATGACGTTCACACTCAAGCAATGACTAGAAAAGACAAACCTCACATGTATTGGGAATAAATAATCAGGGTAGCGAGTCTGAGATGGATTTAATTTTGCCATGAAGTTTATCAGATCATTTGATTGCCATATTTATACGTCGAGCGTGAAGGGATATTTTCTGCTACTGACGATATACAAGCTTCGCCGGCTGGATACGGAATTATATGGGGTGCAACGTGGTCCAATCAAAACAAGCGATTTTTTCTGAAGCGAGATTTAAAAAACCCTGATCAGCTATCGTTACATTTATGCACCAACTAAAGAACTCACCAGCCGTGGGATCCTAGGTGGGAAAAGGAACAGGACCCAAACGACGTGATATGACTGATATATTGTTGAAAGTGACGTTGTTTCATATTCACTCACACACTTGCCTGCAACATGTAGCGATAATTTATCACACCCATTATTAATGAATCCACTCTTATTGCCGCATCTTAGCGATTGGTATGTGTATTATCCTGAGATGATCTGTATCTTCAGATATGCACTAGATTGTGGATAACCACTGAGCGTTGGACGTTGTCGACATTCACGTATGGACTTTATTAATAACTGTTCACAGAAGCCAGTCGCTGTCATCAGAGGGAGAATTATCAACTGGCTGACGACATCAAGCTCACCACGTTGAAATCCCTTCATTTGGGCGAGCAAACAGATATTCTAACACTAATTCCTCTCATCAATCGACTCAGGTGAATTATGTATTTCGAATATGGACGAGTTACTTCGTGGATCATGAACCTTGTCACCTTGTAGCGCTTGAAATAAACTACTTCCTGTCGAAGATGAAAGTCTAAATCATGGGCGTCGCTAGGATTTTTCAAAGGGGGGTCGATTATCATAGCACTTTAGGCGAGGGTCGAGGGGCCGCCTCCGGGGTCCTAGATCGCCGGTGATGCGTTCTAAGCGTTTTCCCGGAATTAAATCTGAACATAACGTATGCAGATTTAAGGTTATATTATACAGCTCTGGGACCTTAGATGGCCTGAGATGCATTCTGAGCGATTTCCAACAATTAAACTAGCACGTCATTTGTCAAATATCTCTTGTCATCTTGAAAACACAATAATAATGCTTTGGGTCGATATACCTCGTAGGCTAACCCAGTGGCGTCGGAACGTAATCGAAAGTGGGGGACCACTATCACAGCCCAACAGGCGGGGGTCGGGGGCGCCTAGGCCCCGGAGGCTCCGGGATTCTAGATTGCCGGAGATGCGTTCTGAACGTTTTTCCGGAAATAAAACTGATCATACTGCATGCACATTTATGATTCCATTTCTATTTTTTCCCCGCAATTATAAGCATGCATCGATATTGAAAACATCGCACCTCATGCCTTCATCCATTTGACATTCTAGTTATATTTAAAACATAAAAAACGATGACTTTTAGTTCTTGGGAGGGAAACCAATATGCCTACAGATACGATTCATTCACACAAAGATAAAACAAGGAAATCCTCACAGCCCAACAGGCGAGGGTCCACGAGCCGTTTAGGCCCCGGAAGCTCCGAAGTTCCAGATCTCCAGAGACGCGTTCTAAGAGTTTTCCCAGAAATAAATTCTAACGTAATGTATGCAGATTTATGGTTCTATTTTCACGTATGTTTCGCATTTATAAGCACTCATCGATATTGAAAAAATCATACTTCATGCCTGAATCCATTTGACTTTTTAGTTATATTTATCACATAAAAAAAACACATAAAAAAACGATGACCTTTACATCATGGAACATTAGAACCAATATGATAGTGAATCATTTACATAAAGCTGAAATAAGCGTTCCTCACAGCCTGACAGGCGAGGGCCCAGGAGCCGCCTAGGCCCAGGCTCCGGGGTCTCCGGTTGCCGGAGATGTTTTTATCCGTTCCCGGAAGCAAATCTGAACACAATGTATATAGATTTATGGTTCTATTTTCACATTTGTTTCGCATAAACCCGCATCTATATTGAAGAATATGCCGGACTACATTTGACTTCCTGGTTTCACACAAACAAAACGGGCCTATAAATCACCACTACACGTCCCGGCACTCTATCTGTAATTTTTATGTGGGGACATGGTCAGTTAGGGATGCTGAAAAGTGGGTGGCCAAAAGATATTCGGGCCCCCCTGAATCAAAAGTGGGGGGGGGGCTGGCCCCACCGCTTCCAACGCCACTGTAACCATGTTAAAATGATTAAAACTAAACATCATCATATCACTTTACGATCCGTATGTCATTTCATGACTGTGAACATTAAACTTTTGCTGAAAATATCACAATAATATAGAGTAGAATATCAAACTGTGTATCATGGGCTATATCTCGTGGCCATGGTGAAATACTGAATAGAAAAATGAAACTAATATCACTCATTAAAACGTGGCCATGATAAACTACTGACTAGAGAAAAATGAAACTGATATATTTCCCGGAAATGAAATATCACGAATGTAGTATAGCCTTCAGCAAAGCTTATACATATACAGCTTTCAGTTTATTGCCCGTTTTGCACTTCGCGAACGGTAGACCGAGGCTGCCGATGCTTCATTATCAAATCCACACGCATCGAGCAGAAGGAATAAAACACACGAGTTAGTGTTAATGATTAATTGAATAATAAATTCGCCTGCTTTATCCGTCGAGGGTTCCCCTGCTGTATCCGTCGAGGGTGGAGTCTCATGAACAGAGCTACAGCTCTTTCATAATCCACTTTATGACCATAAAACGGAAAGTCGTGGTAAACCCATTGCTGAGCGAACTGACTCGTCACTACTGGAACGGAGCTTGCTTACGAGCCTGGAGACGGACATTTTTTATTTCTTTCCTCTCCCTTTTGCTTTTTCTTCCGCTTTTTTTTTGGCGCGTCCAAGGGAGGGTCGTTCGCACCTGACGACCCCCCGTAACGACGCCCCTGTAAATTCAACTAAGGAATCAGCGAGGTACAATTGTGTTAATACTGTCGAACGTGTAAATTATTTAGGAGTCTGTAACCTATTACATCATTGTCTGGAAGTATTTGATCAAACTGTGTTGAAAAATGGACTATAGGTAAAGTATACACCGCTAAATTGGGTATCGTGGCTCAAATTATTCATCATTGTTTGGTGGGAATTTGGAAGATTCCATTCAATGTAGGGGTTGAGATCGGGTGGGGTCGTTTCATTAAGGAAGTGGGGGTATATTTGTTGTGTATTTTTTTTTACTGATTAAAATCGGCTGTTCGTGCCGTTTGCAGCTGTTTACCGTCTCAAATCTTTACGACCAAGATATATTTTTGGGTAATACTGAATGGATTGAATTATTTTAGTATTTTGTGGATTTACATCATCTGGTGCCTCTCTGAAATGCTAAACTGATCAAAAGTGCTGGTTTCTTGTAAGAACGTATGGTCATTGTAATGTCCACATCTGTCTCAAGTTGAACTGGCGGATATCAGCACTGATCCCGGCAGAGGATGCTTAAGTTGTCAGATACAGACATTATAGACTAGATTTAATTGGACTATCCTCCATTTTTGGATTTTTTTTACCTGCATCGGCGGCTATTTATTCACTCTAAGTGGAATTCAGAAACCTGAAATAATTATACAAGATTTTAAGAAGTACCTGGACTCTCTGTGCCTGCAATAATACCATATCTGGTTCAGAAAAATTCGTTCGACCTTGGCTAACGTCTGACATAAATCGGAAGGGTCATCCTGAATTTATACGCCTGACATTTAAATTGTCCTCCTTTCTAATTGGCACTTTTGGGCATCTATTTGCAGAGGAAACATTCCTGGTTAACATATAACTAAATTCGGCAAAATCAACTTTAATCCACAAAATTGCCGAAAATTAGCGTTTTTAACCCTACCTGCCCTGGGGGGGCCATTATGGCCCCCCTACCAAACTTTCTGCGCTATCTCCGGAACGACGAAAAATGGAGTGCTGAAACTCCCGGACTTTATAGTTTATCTTATTGGGGTCATTTTGAACCCATTTGCATAACCCCCTGAGCAGAGGATCATGGGTAAATTCAAGATGGCGGCCACGTGGTATACCAGAAAAGTGATGTTTTTGACACATTTCTTCAAAATTTCTGCTTTTCCGCGATGAAAAGTGGGCAGAAACTATTTTATTTCACATCACATTAATATTTACTAATTTATCATGCAGTTTTTGCGGAGAAATTGCATAAATAAAAAAATCGGAAAATCCGACCGAAAAATCGACCCAAAAATGCCGTTTTTGAAAATGACGTCACTGTGACGTCATCAAAGCGGCCATCTTGGATGTTTTTACATTTTTTGGCAGAGCTTGACCCAAGGGTATAGTGTGGTAAGTTTCAGCCCCCTAGCTCAAGGGATAAGAAACATAATTAGGGGGGGCCATTTCGGCCCCCCCCCCAGGCCTGGTCAGGTCCCAAAAAGCCCAGGCCAGATAGGGTTAAGAGTATCATATCGCAAAAATGACAATAATTCAACATGTTTCCGAATATGTAGGAATATATGAACCATCCATTCAAGAACGAATTATAGCGTTTGTTATGGTATCTCTACAAACCCGGGCCTGATCGCCAAAACCAGATATGTGCTTTAGCTGGCCGAAAACTCTTGTATTTTGATGTAGCAAAAACCACATAGCGCGCAAAGTATTTGATGAAAACGCGTGTAAATTATTTATGAGTCTGTAGCCTACAGGTACTGCATTCACAACATGTTGCCTAATTGTTAAACAATTTTGGGAAAGTAGTCTGAAGCGAGCCGAATTTGGAGTGAAATCAGTTCTTTACTTTCGTTTCGTTTTGTTACAACCACTAGCTATTCAATGGAAAACAAAACCTTGCTTGGATATGCCACACATCAATGAAAAAAAGGACAAAAATGACCTCATTAATCCATCAAATGCAAAATTTAACCAACGTTGTAGAGTGTTCGTTGACCGTTGCAGATGCATTTGTAGTTCGCTGTTTGACTCACCCTAATATTCTCCGGCTATTTTCGTGGACTTACCTGCTCACATATAAATATTTCGTAGATGTAGTCCATAGAACAGTCCCATTATTGTGGCTTCAATTAACAGTATAGTTATGTTGATTTCTCGTGCACGTTTATGACCTTTTCAAGTGTTCATTGATACATAGCAGACTATAGTTGTTCGAGGCCTATGCCTTTTTGAGATGGTTTTTGCAAGTTCGAGGAAATATGGTGTATGGAATTCAACAATGGACAGCGTACCAGACTTCCTCGCTGACGCCAAAGATCTTGACTTCTTCGTTCTTCAAAAATGGCATTTTCCGTCGCATTTGTTTTGCCCATTAGTCATCCCACTCTACTTCGCACAAACTAGCTAATGTATTTCTATAGTTTTCAGCGATCAGCGATACAGATTTTATAGTTTTGGAAAATCATGATATCTTGGTTGACCGCTTCTCTCTTGCAGGAAACTAGCCTATGTTCATGTATAATATGATTGTCTTTTTGAATTTGGTGCTAATGGTGTTTTATATGATATGGAATAGGTCTTTGTATTATTCCATTGAGGATCACCTTTAAGGTATTTTAATTTTCAGTTGTATAATAGCTGACCATAAGGATCACCACAAAGTCAAAAAAGAAAACGATTAATAACTAGTTTCTTACCGGATATCTGCAACTGTCCGTACCTTTATTTTCCAACGAATCTGATGAAGAAATAGATAAATATCAACAAGCTGTTCGGGCGAATTTCAATCAATTACAAGCGTCTGGTCCGTCATTCATAATTCAGCCGCCGTCCATTAGAGAATATCCGCGTCCATAATCCAAAGACTTATTCCATATTCCATATAACAGTATTAGCACCAAATTCAAAAAGACAATCATAGTATACATAAACATATGCTTGTTTCCTGCAAGAGAGAAGCGATCAACAGTTTTCAATGATGCCGGCAAGACATCATGATGTTCCAAAGATATCAAATCCGTATCGCTGACCAGTATTCTTAATCCATAGTATTCGTTGTAGAGTCGTCATCTAAAGAATGATGTATCTCAGTCACGCTTTGATTGTGACTGTTCATATGAGTACCATGAGGATCTTGAAGTACATGGGTTTATACGGCCCCTGGCCCCGGGTTAAGCGGAATTAGACACAAGTTACGAAACGTAACGCCATAGATCTTGCACGCTACGCATGCGATATGTATCGCCAAATTTGAGAAAATTTGAGTGGAGGCGCTTGGTGGTGTAGCCCTGTTTTATATGTTTCTGCAACAATGTTTTGTGACGCTGATTAAAATGGTCACATTTAACACAGGATCTAGCAAATGCTACTAGGCGTGATATGTATACGCCATATGCAGGTCCCACTGGAATATTACTGTCCAGAAAGGGATAGTTTACGATGTCGAAATTGTAATCATCTCTTTTGTCATACAGTCGACGAGAGAGAAGGCCCGCTCATTTTGATAGAGATATAATACGATGTGCCTGTAGGGTTATCTGTAGTTTCCTTCAAATCCAGTGAAGGTCGATATATATCCTTCACTGCGTCATTTATATAGCGATTATCCACAGCGAGAAGATCGTCTATATAGCGTTTAGTGAGTGAGAAGGAACGGGCTTTGAATGGATCGGTTTTTGAAAGCGCCTGCATATAGTCATATTCATAAGAGAACAGATATAGGTCAGCCAATAGCAGAGCAAATTGAAATGGCGACAGCGATCTGGTGCTCGATACAGCATTAAAGGGGATTAAATCTTCTAGGACAAATGACAATCAGCGCAATTTCAGAATCTTAGAATAGAGGCGTTTGGTGTTATAGCCTTCTTTGACAAGTTTCTATAATAATGTTCTGTGGCCTTGATTGAAATCACCACAACCGCCACAGTGACCTAAGCGTAGGTCATTAAAACTGAAATTGAACTTATTTGGGGTTATAAATTTGGATGTTAAAATATAGTTTAGTTTTCGTAGCTTTTTTACATGAATCTAAAATCTGCGACATTGAATTGGTTCCAAAACTTGCTAATCACGTAATAACAAATATACAACTACGGCAGATCTATGGGTTGTCGTGATGTAAAATTTGTTTCATGTGTTATTTTCACAATTTTTTACATCTTTTCAAAACAAGATCACATAGAAAATTGAAACATCTTAACATTCGCGCAAAACTCCTACATAGTGGACAAAATTACATCCGAGGGAATTCTAAACATTATTTAACCCATGTGGTCTCTGTGTGTTAGCGCATCTCCATTCTATATTACCACTCGTAGACTGCCACTTCAAACACTTCGATATGAGTAATTTTGATGTATATACCATTTTCTTGTAGGAAACCGTGATTCTTCTATCTCAAACATGGCTGGCAACGAGACAAGTCAACAAGTCAACTCTAGTCTGTTGGATGTGCTGACGTCCAATAATTCAAATCCGTCGTCTGAACCTTCCATCTCGCTCACCGTGATACAGATCAGCCCAGTGCAACACGTCCTAGCTGGTTGTGGCCTTATTTTCATGATGGTAGCCTTGGCGCTGAATGGCTTTGTTCTCCATGCTCTCAGTCTTAATGTTAGCATGAAAAATAAGGTCAAGTTTATTATTCGCAATTCCATATGCGCCGACATATTTCTTGCCGTAATTTGCGGAACTCGTGCGTTGCCTGTGATTGTAGGTAACTTTATTGAAGATGGCCTAGTACCAACGGTGTGCCTGGAAACTCTATGGGGGTTACTGATTGGTTATTCAGCCCTTGCTCAAATTTGCTCATCCCTTGCTGTTGCTGTGGATCGGTTCATTTCTGTTTGGAGACCTCTGAGATATCATACCAGCGACTACAGCAAACTTGTTCGGCTTTTGATTGTCTGTTTCACCTGGTTTGTGTCTTTGTTCCTGGCCACCCCCTCCTTGTGGATTGACATAGCAATGGGGATCGTTCCTTCTCATTATTGTTTTATCTTTACTTTGCAAAATTCCCTAACATATTATACCAAGGTTGTTCCTGCAATGATATGGGCCGGACTTGTTTTAGTTATCGCCATATACCTCACCATATTTGCTCTCATATTTAGTTTCCGTAAAAAGCGCGAAAATCTGAAAGAATCCAGCAAAGAAGCAAATCTTAGAAAAAGCAGTACCTCTATGACAATGACATTTCTGATCGTTCAGCTCATCTACATTGCATGCTATCTGCCTGCTATAATAGCGTCCTTGTATGTAAAGCCTGTCGAAGAAAACATTTTTCCCCAGTTAGACCACACACTCAATCTCCTGATCAATGGCATCTATGGGCTGAATTCGGTCGTTGACCCTCTTGTTTACATCATGAGGATACAACAGATACGAGATTGTCTGAAGAATTACCTTAAACCAACTGATCAATGACGTCATTGTGTGCAGTGTATAATTGTCAGGCTTGAAAAATATTCATATTTTACATGATGTTGTTAGTAATTATGTGTTTATCAACAATGGCGATGAGTTGCTGAATAGTGTGTTGCTGGTAGAAAATGTGAATTTGTATCGTGTCACAGTATTCTATTATCGATGTTTTTAGAGTAATCGTGTTACCATGTTGTAATGTGAAGAATAAAATGGATAACCTAGAAATGAGAACGTGTAGTTCTTTTTTATCACAATATATTATCAAAGCGCATACTCTCTAAAAAAAGTTGAGTGAAATTTCACTCAAGTAAGAGTGGAAATTGATCCCACTCAATATTTGAGTTACTTTTCAATCAACTGGAGTTAAATGCACTCAACAATTTTAAGGTGGCTCCCTGGGGCATAGCGTATTACTTTTTTCTAATTTTCAGCTTGTATAACGTGTACCTGTGGCAAATTGGTACAATGTGAATACTATGTAAAACACCCAGCACTTGAGACATAATTGTTTTCAGAATATTCAAAAGTCATGTCGATTTTCTCATTGTTTTAATATGTATTCCTTGACACATGTAGTTTTTTTTGATAACTCAAATTTAAGGCATGTCGCCATCCAAAAAAGGGCACGAATGGGGCTCTGAATCTACCTACTCCCACACTTTTCCCCGCCATATTGCATGAAGTGCCAACTATGCAGATGGAAGTGTGAAAGTGTGGCTGTGAATTGGGGCCATTTTCAGCTTACAAGCACATGGCATACTTTACGGTGTAAAATTGAGCTTGAAAACCGCCTGGACAACACCCTATTTTCTTTGCCAATTTTTGTTGGTCCTTGGACTGGGCACACTGTCGGTGAGTTTCAGGACAATCGATTGTCAAGTTTTTTCTTTGGTGGAGGGGGAATATTACCCATTTTGGACCAATTTTAGAGGATTTTCCTGAAGTTTGAAGCAAGTTCAGTATGGGTTATGGGGACCCTGATTTTCGTCAACAAGGCTTACATCTGTCTCGGCTTTATGTCAAGAGCCTACTCTTTCAGAAAATATATAGTTCTATGGGGGTTCTCTAATAACACGGTTGCTGTTTAGCATAAAATGAACCTGCCTACTGTTTAATTTCAGATGCCATGGCCCTTCTGTAGACTGCACCCTATAAAACGAGCCGCTGAAACGTAAACGCTGCCTATCAAAGTATCTCATTCTATCCATTCGCTCACAAGAGTACAATTACAAGGAAGGTAATTGCTATGCGCAAAAGGCTGCGCAGAACAATCATTCTTGTCACCAGGGAGCCACCTTAATTCAAGTTGAGTGAAAAGTAACTCAAGCTGAGTGAAAAGTAACTCAAGTTTGAGTGAGCAGGTACATTTCACTGAAACTTGAGTGGAACAGTTCAGTCACGTTTTTAAAGAGAGTATCTTTGCCACTACTTTTGTTCTGTTTATAAATCTTCCGTTTCTTCATATTTTCAATTTTACGGCTAGACCAGAACTACCGACGTCATTTGATATGCACAGTAAGGTTCGCTGGCAATGTGGGACTAAATAGCACAGGCATTTGATAAGGGTCAGTAATGGATCATTCACCAATTTGTCTTTGTAATGATCAAAATGATATGTATGTGTAGTGTACTCGCCCTTCTCATGCTGTTATATATACCCCATGTACTAGTAACATGGAGTCAGTATGGATGGATGATCTCTGGCCCACAGTTAGTTATTCATTGATAAATGAATCACAATTGACCTTTGCGTCGGTGTAGTAACAAATAAAACTTTATATACTCACTATTGTCATAATGTTATATATACCCCATTCTTCTATCACGGAGTGAAGGTAAATCACTCGCCATCTTGTTTGAAATTCTCTTAACAACGTTTTCCGAAACGTAACAAGTGCGACCTTAGTTGGTAGGGTCCATATATGTAGATACGTAACTAACACGGATAATTAGAATATTACTGAGATACCCATCTTATACTGACCCTTATCAAATGCCTGTGCTAAATAGTTCCTGGTAATGTTCCTCCCTTTCAAGCGAGCGTTTGTTTGAACCCGTCCAATGGTTCCGTTGTATCATGCAGTAACAGTAAAGGGTGCCCAGTGAGAAAATTGTTCGGCTCCTATCTAATAACAGTGTCTCAAAATAAACACCACAGAAGACGAGATTTTATTTCTAGGATACAGAAACTTAGAATCAAATGTATGTGGCACACACCTAATCTTGGGTATGCTACTGCGTCGGACACTTCAAAATAATTCATTATATTACCAGAGTCAGAAGGTAGAACTCAGAAAAGATTTTAAAAAATGCGTTAGCTGAACCCTCGTTCCGAAAGTGATACACTATCCTACACACGGTCACAAGCCAATATCAGGCTAAACGATCGAATGTGGTGAAAATAGACCCAAATTGTTTGTTTTGATAAGCTTCCCGAATAATATGTTTTGCATTAATTCTAGTCCGTTTCTTGGATAGAGTTTGCATTTACACAAACCAAAGAAATACAAAACAAAACTCAGTTGGAAATAAATCTATATATTGTGAGAACATAGAGAATACTACAAGGCACTCTCTGAAGATTTTACATGAATTTTAATCTAATCGAACAAAATAAAGTTTGGCTACTCGTAAGGCGTTGAAATAACCCTTTAAGTGTGTCCACAGGGACAACACTTCAAGAGCAGTCCCTGTGGACACACTTAAAGGGTTATTCCAACACTTTACGAGTAAGTTTCAACACTTTAGTTATAAGCGTGTATACGGATACAACGATTGTATTTTGAACAAAACTCAGAATGATCAGGTTATCGTAATTCTTATGATAGGAATTGGTCAAAACAGTTTCCCCCGAAATTCTATTACATATGATGTGAATATCAGAATAGAGATACCGTTCGGAAACATTTGATTACCACACCAGTTAAATGTCGTGACTGTAACGTACGTGACCTTACATATTACATATATTAGTGTTTGATTATAACAAAAAACGAAATCTAGTTGTGCGTCACATCACGAGAGATATATTCGTGATATAATACTTAATTTTAACACATCTATCATAGTCTTGATGAACCAGAAGGTAGCATTAGAAAAGGAAAGATGCCAAGAAATAGTTTTGGTAAATCGCGCGAGTCGCAAGCCCTACACTGGTATGACGTGTCCCCATAATCCTACACTTTACGATAAAGTCGCCTTTTAGATTATTCCTACCAGGCCTGGGCGAGTTGAGATCTGTCCCAGCATGAGGGGGGTGGGGGCATTTGGTGCCCTATTTATTTTTGTTACCCCTCGGAGTAGAGGGCTGAAACTTTCCATACTTGTTTCAAGCTCTAACGAAACTGTAAAGAAATCCAAGATGGCCGCCTTGATGACGTCACAGTGACGTCCTCATATCGGAAGCTATTTTTCGCCCAGTTTTTGCCAGATATTTTTTCACTTTTCGATATTTCCATGAGGGGGATGCTTTTGGGCACTCAACAGGTGATGAAGTAAGTCGTAGTCAGTGTATTTCTATAATTACAACACATATAAGGGAAGTGGGAAGAGGTGCCGACATACTGACTGCGTCACATGACTTCACAGAATAGTCTTTTGGTTAACCTATTCTAAAGCACATACCAGGAATCTAACGATTCGTGATATGTGTTGTATCTCAGGTACGCTTTTATTGTACCTGTTCATGTGGTAACTTGGATGATATGACCACACGGCGCCTAGCACCGGCATAAGCGGTATTAGATACAAATCTAGAGAGCTATGATGGAAATGCTCTGACAACTCGTATACTGGTAATTGGTGAGCTGTTTCGCTGTGACAACTCGTACATTGGAGATTGGTGAGCTGTATCGTCGTCAGATGTGAATGACGGCATTTGATTATAACAAAAAAACCCAGCAGTTTGTCACGATAAGGGAAATATATTCAGGATATAAAACTCAACATTAACGCATCAATTAGAGTCATCCTACACTTGAGGATAAACCAACTTGCCAGATTAACCCTACTAGACCCGACAGATTTGTGGTCTGTCTCAGCCTGCAGCCTATTTATTTTCGTTACTCCTCGGTGTAGAGAACTGAAACTTTCCATACCATAAATCTGGGTCAAGATCTGACAAAAACGTAAAAGAAATCCAAGATGACAGCCATGATGACGTCACAGTGACGTCATATAATCGAAAACCATTATTCGGCATTTTTTTTTTACCGATTTTTTTTCTTTCGATATTACCGTGAGAGGGATGCTCCTAGCCACTCGACGAGTGAAGTAAGTAGAATTTCGTTTATTCAAGGTGACTGACGGATAATATGAAATATTCTATGTTCATATGGTTTTAATTGATGCCGACTTGGGGTTTGATGCTGGTATTGTTTTGTGAAGCGCGCAAATTCTTCATGAACTTTCCAGCTGGCTACTGAACGTCAGATCTGGTGCTAGTATTAATTCACCTTCCTTTCTAACCAAATGAGTTGAAATATAAAATTAGTCTTTTTCTGAGTTTGATGATAAGAATTTAAGTTAGCCACATACACGTGCACTTAACAAGCAAGGTAATACATTATTTATATAAATATATGGTCTTATTTATTTGTTACTTGAACTTGGATGCACTTAATACATTTTTGTTTCCTGGATTAACAATCATCTGAGCTCACTGTTTTGTGGAGAAAATGGCTAACTCCTTCTTGCCTAAGTGTACACATACAACAACTCAAACTGAGAAAAGATATTTGCTCTTATAGGATGGAAGTTTTGTAAGTGTTCGAATCCATGACATTGATTACAATTGTATAAAAACTGGACAGTTCATCTTTCATCGAATCTGGAGTGGTTACTTCAGGTATTACAGGTGACACATGGGGACGTATGATCTGTTTGGTTATTAAAGTCACCCTTCGCGCTTGTAGCACTGATAATATAACAAGAAAGACATACAGCAAACAAATCTGCCATGTGGGTTAACAAGGAAGGAATTATATGGTATGCTCCTCATCTGAAACGAGTTCAATCAACGCCACAGAATATCCCCGCAGAGGATTGTCAAACATGGTTTTACCATCAAAAGCTTCCATTCAAAGTTTCTTAAATTCTGCGATATCGTACCGTAACGGCAAAATACGACTGTAGTGTGCAAGATCTCTGGTGCTACTTTTCGTAACTTGTGTCTTATTTTGATTAATCTGGGGCTTGGAGCCGTTTGAATAGCATATGATTTACTCTCCATGGTGTTCAAGTGAACAGTCATAATCAAAGAGTGACAGATACAAACGCTGGAAAACGACTTGGAAATTCATTTGAATAAAGAATAATGGTCAGTGATTAGGATTTTATGTTAAGAACATCGTGTCTTGATGTCATCATTGAAAACCGTTGGCCACTTCTCATTTGTACAATCTATCTTGTGTTTTACATTTATTTCATAGACATGTGAAATGGGTGCTAACTGTCATTTGAAATAGGATTCAGATTTAGATTCAGTTTCATTTATTGACGTAGACAAACAATGTCTCTTGTCACATACACAATATTGCATAACAGATGTCAATGACTCGGTACAACCTTTACATTTGACAAAGCTAAGCATATACTATTAGATGAATTCCAATGTCAGAGACTACAGCTAGATAATTACTGTAATTTACATGTAGGTATTACATACAGGTGAGGAGAAACTAAGTCAAAATCATGCCTTAAACCATCTCTTATTTGGAACACTTCATAAGTAAATTTTGCAGCATTTTTTAAAATTCTCGACTGTTTGAAACGTGATATCGATTTTACTGCTTTTGCACGTCCAAGTTTCTGACATAATCACAATATCGTAGTGCTTTATATACTCACAGAATTCATTATCATTTCTCACCTCACTAGTCAAACCCTCAACGTTCCAGATAAGAAAATTCAGTCTATCCTCACCGTCCCCCTAATGATGCATTGTCTCTGTTCCTTGCTTCTCCTCACGCCTCTCGAGATGTTTCACCTGTCGTCCATTCACAAATAATTTCCATCCTCTCCAATACACCTGCTGGTGATTCTCTTTGGCCTGTATATACGACGACCGAGGTCGTTTCCTCTCCAAGTACACATCGCGAGGCATTCGCAACTTCTCGGGGATCTCCGGTTTGAGATGTCCCTCGAAGGCCATTGACGCCATATTGGACTAGAGCGTGGTCACGTGTGTTTCGGTCTGTCAGGAACTGTCAGTGACGTCACGGGAATTATATCTTGCCAATACGTGGCGTGTGTACCATTTAAACTGATGGTTTTCTATTGAAACGTGCTTCGAATGAAAAGAATAAACAGTTTTTAGAATATCTGACGTAAATCAGAGACTCGCAGGGAAATATTTGCTGGTCGGGGATTAAGGCTTCCGCGAGAGTGATTGGGCTTCTCCGGCGCGTCACATCTGAAGATTCATAGGAAATTCATGTTGTCGTCCCCCGAGCGTAGAATCAGTCCCCTTCGTAGATTTCCGCTCGGGAGTTCCGAATGATCGCGAGGTAATTTATCGCTTACACCGACCTCTTGCTCTCGGAGTTCTCGACGCATGGCGAAAGCGGTCTCGCGAACAGTTTCACCGTCCTCATAGTAAGTGAACTTGGCGACTATTGGTCTACCCGCACGGCCGGACATACGATGAACCCGATCAAATCGAATAGACTGACCTTTCTCTACACCCAGTTTGTCAGTAATGACTGATTTCACCAGTTCCTCGCAATTTTCTCCAGGACTTTCTTTTACTCCATGAAAAAATAAATTTTCCCTCATGGAACGTATTGTCAGATCATCCAAAGCATCCCTCAATCTTTCATTTTCCTCCGATATATTCTGGATTTGTTGTCTAGTCATTTCAACCGTGTCATTTACTCCTTTGCTTCAAACATCATTTCTTGGACTTTATTTTCTAAATGCATCTGTTTGACACAGATATTTTGAAGCGTGGAATCAGGTAAATTCACCTTTTCGTTGACATTCCTTATATTAGTCTCAATATCATCCAGTTTGCGACATCGGTGCATCAGAAAATCAAGCTTTCGTGTAATATCAAGAAGACAACTTGTAGAGGCTTACATTCATGTTCATCTGCGGAGGCTCATGAGGGTCAGGGGGTGACCAATTTCCAATAACACGACCAGTCATGTCATGTGTAGCTCAGATTTAGTAATAAGTTGCGCGGGTTGATTGTATGAATTACCTGGTGTGCTCCTTCAAGCGACGCAGAAACTGGGTGTAGACCATGCTGGGCCCCGGACCCATTTTGCTCAACCGTTTGACCTTGAGACTGGTTGTCCATTTTGACCGTGCACTATATCTTCCAGAATGTTTTCCCTTATCATGAATCCATCTGCCAGCTGAACTGCATTCTGTATCTGCCACCACACAACACGGAATAATAAATAAATGGACACAAACAAACGGGAAAGATCAGCCAGAAGTTGAACCAGCAAGACCAACGCAAGCACACGTCCGATCATCACCGCAGTCACTAGGGTCTAGGTCTTTCGATTGCTGGTGCGGACAGTCTTTGTTGCACGATGGCTGGATATTGAATGTTTGCTACCCCCATTAGGCTAGTAAAAGTAAGCACTTACTGATTAGACTAGTAAGAAAAGTAAGTACCCGCTGAACCGCTAGAAAAAAGTCATGCCCCCACCCCACTGTAATGCACAAATGTTGCATTTTAGTATCGTATTTGAGAACGTTGCTACTGGCTTTCCTGTCGCAAACGGATATTTGCTACAATCTCATAGCGGCGATGGATAGTGAGGGATTATTGCTGATCAAAACTGCATATTTTGAAAATGGTGACAGGAGATGTTTGGTAGTTCTTAATTGTAGGTTAATTGAAATTTAAAAGTTTTTCGCCAAATGTGGCATAATGTGTACCAAATATTGTCAAAATTTTAAAACAATTCTAAAACGATATTTATCGAACATATTCACCAGATTTTAGCATTGATATTGCATCAAGACAATCTAAATTACATATATCTGAACTTTTAGCCTCCTATCATCGGTTAATTTCAAGATATTCAGACTTTTTTAGGGTGACACAAATGTTACAACAACAACAACAACAGCATCTCGCAATAATAACCATTACGTTAATGATTATCTTGAGTAAGCTCTGGGGTTAAACTGCTCTTGAATCTATCTATGTTTATCCACTGGAACACGACTATATATGCAATTATTTTTAATGGGCTTACATTGATCTGATATAACCATATAGCCTACTGAATTTATCGACATACAGGCTACGCAAATTATAAGAGATTGACATATCTATCTGTGATGCCTCGCCGTTTGACACAATTATCGATTGAAGGATAATTACTTAATCGTTCTGTTGCCATTTAATGTATTTGAACTGCCCGATAAATGAGATGATCAAAAGGTGAATACTTTCAGCTGGAATTCTTTGCCTTTTTTTATCAGCACTATCATCTAACCTTAAATTACGCAGAACAATACACGAAGCCAATTTTCTTGGGACAAAGAAATTTTATCTCGAAAATGCCTGGGAGTTGAGTCAGTATATAAGTTTCTGCATACTACGATTATACAGAAATAGACAGGTATGTTTATCGTATATGATTTGTGGTGCTCTAATACACCCAAGATACTGTCCTTGTTTCCAGTACTTCAGCATTGCATTAGCTCCGACCTCGTTCTCTCTTTGACAGTCGACACTGGACCCCTCTGTCGGATGTCGGCACACTGTCGAGGTATGACTGCAAAACTGATGAAAGCGACGTTAGATCATGTTTACTCGTCCACTCGCCCTTTGATGAGCTCTCATATGTTTGTTTCCTATCTTTGACCACAGACAAGAAAACGTTAGTCTATTCAACCACTGCCAGTCTCTATCACCATAACACCATTCCAATTGAAGAATCAGTAGAATGAGAAAACGTGTCATCAACAGTTCACGTTGCGCGCGGAAAACATAGGCGTAAAAATTACGTTCCACAGTTCAAATTCCAGGGACCAGTACGATGTCGTACTTGGAACTATCGGATCGAAGGGTAATGGTTTCCTTATAAGTTGATGAACATAATCAAAACAAACCTATATTCTGGTAAAATGGGCAAATCAGCATATACCAAAGCTTAGGGGTTTCGTTACCTTACCTTTCGACGTCACTCAATGTATCGCACGAAACCTGTTTTTATAAGAAAATGAGTATTCAGGTCAATTGAATGGACTCATTATTTCCCCAAATCTGTCAACAACAGATATACAATTTCAGCTATCTGACGAAAAACTCAAATCTACATTTGATGTTTTCGTTAATATAATGCCTATTGCCGGAAATCGACACATTGAAAGGCACTTTTCAGTGACACCTTCGTCAGCGCCATTGTGAAATTATAGATGGTCGTTTGATTTGAGAAATATGTAAATATCCTCAAAATAAGCCCCATTATGATAAGCTATAAAGTTTCAAAGTTTCACCTCTTAATATTTTCTGGGTGGGGGAGCATAATATCATCCCGTACTTGGTAGGGTTCATCAGTAATACGTATGGTAACAATATAAGCAGTGAGATTTAATGTTCACTGAGCTATTGTTTTCTAAGAGTGCATATTTTGTGCACATTATTGACTGACCCCTAATAAGCCATTGAGATATATTTTTTTTTACATTCTCTCATTAACACGAATATTGCTTTATTAGAAAAAAAAAACTGTGTTGCCGAAATATATTCGGATAGATAAGATAGATATGTTTATTAAAGTCTCACCACATATAAAACATTCACAGCAGCAGTACTTTCAGACCACGTAATTATATGTACCACTCTAATAATAGAGTTATGAGAGACTGATACTAGTAGTTAAAACAAATGATAGCTGATGATACAAGCTCAAGATACTTAAGACAAAATATAAAAAACTTACATACAAGAGTTAAAACCTCATGCATAAATAGAATGTTGTCGTCGTCTTAAAATTTGATAGCAGGCTTTGGCCGAAATGTTGACTACGTCCGGGTTGGAAAACGCTACACACAGAATTTCCTTATCTGACATCTTCAGGAAATCTTCACCACAAACAAAATATAGTGTTTGAAACAGGTTAAAACGTATGTCCTCATATAACGGGCAATTACATAATACATGCTCTTCATTTTTCACTACCCCTGGGCAAATAAAACAAGTTCTTCTGTCAATAGATAAACCTTCATATCTTCCAGTTTCCAATCGTAATGGTGCAACACCTAATCTAAACTTTGCCAAAGCACTTCTATAACTTTTCGGTAAATTCCTGTCTATATAATCTTCTTTATCAAATGTATGTTTAAACATTCTATATGATCTCAATTTGTTCTGCCCTTGGCCTGATTTAGATGCTGGTCTTTTCACATCATTATTCCATTGTATCAAATAATTGTTGAAAATTTTCTCTTTTATGGCGGTTTGAACAAATCGGGATGAATACACAACGTTAACATTCATCACATGATTTAGGCCATTTTCTCCGAAACATTTTTGTACTCTAAATACCCAGTTTTTACACCGACTTCTCGCCTGTAAATTTTCCCATAATAACACTCTCTTATTAATTCTATTATTTTCCATGTTCATAATTCTACACCACAGTCTACCTACAGCACCCCATTGTCTAACAATCGGTGGTTCCCATCCCATATCGCCACAGACTCCCGCATTCGGGGCATATCTACCTACACCCATGAAAAAACGACACGCTCTATGGTGTACAGCGTTTATACATGATCTAGCACTTGTGCCCCAGATAGCTGCACCATAGTTTACCACTGGCCAAACTAAAGAATTGTACAGTTTACTATACGTACTATAACGCACGTTTCCAATACATTTAGTCTTAGCAATCACTAAGCCTAGTGCTCTACTTGCAGATTGTGCAACTGCCTTAGCCATTACGTCATAGTCTAAATGTTCTGTCAGAACCAGGCCCAAATAAACATACCGTTCAACCATTTTAATATCTTGGTCTCCACATACAAATTTAACTTCTGTGGCCGGTCTTGATGGTATACGAAAATGTACGACTTTAGACTTATTACAATTCACTTCCATTTTATTTTCAGAACACCAGTTATTAAGGCAATTCAAAAGCAACTGCATGTCCGCCTCGTTTTCTGTCAATACGACGACATCGTCTGCATACATCAATACACCGACCACCTCATCTCCTACTTGAATACCTATGCCTAACCCATTTATTTCATTTACCAAGTCATTAATATACAAATTAAATAACATGGGGGATAGTAAACATCCTTGTTTTAGTCCAGTATTAATCGCAAACCATTCGGTACAAAAGCCATTAATTCTGACGCAACATTCCACATTCTTATATATAGATTTGATAGCATTTACAATTTTTCCATTTACACCTTCTTTTTCCAATTTTTGCCACAGTATATTTCTATTAACCGAATCATATGCCTTTCTAAAATCTATAAATGCTGCGAAAGTGGACAGCTTACGCAATTTTCTAGTCTCAACCAAATTGCATAGAGTGTTTAACTGGTCCTCGGTGCTACGATTTTTACGAAAACCATTTTGTTCATCTGCTAGTACGTCATTTTCTTCTACCCAAATTGACAATCTCTCGTTCAAAACACCTGCATATAACTTATAAATAGCTGGCGACAAAGTGCTCCGACAATATTGATTTCGCGGGCGATCCCTTTACATAATGAGGCCTAATTCCATTATATGGATCGCCGATCCGAGTCTCAGATACATTGTTGTTAGCCTGACTAATTTGAGTGAATTATAGATTTCTAGCTAGGATTTATTGATACAGATATATATATTTACTGTGTAAAGCAACTGTTCAACCTAATGGTTCCAGATAACACACAGCAAGTTCAATCGCCTTAGTAAATGGATAGCGGGAAAAATGTTCGTTTAAAGTACCAGTACCAAAACCGTTTTAGGAAGACTGAGACCTGTTTTGCTATAGCTAGACAATATATATATATATATTTTTACAACGCTTTTCACTTCTAAACTATGCAATGAGGTTGATAATCATCAATCAGGATTCTCTCCACAATTTCGTGAAATTTTGTATACTTTTAATTGACCCTCGTCGTAAGATTTTCGGAGATTTCCCTATAAAATTTGTAATACATTAGGAAATAATGTTCTGATTTCTAAGCACTTTAGCACATAAAAGGTCAATTATTAGAAGAATTTCCCTACACTTGATCTGAAAGGTATGCCTCTGTGTCGCGCAGTTCACAATAATACTTTTTATTATATACTTGGTGAGGAGCTAGTGAAAATTATCAACTGGATAAAATCGATATTTTCACTGCAGTGATGATATCAAATATGTCATCACTGGGATGATATGACAAATGACGTCACAAGCAAATATGTCACCATGGTCACAGTGATAGGGCAATTGACCGAAACTCTACCAGGTTTATGCGCCGAAGAAAAACAAGCCAAATATTTGAGAAGGATTTGTATATTATTATGCCTTATGATGGCCAAGTTATGACAGGAAATAAAACACAAATCGGCATTAGATGAATAAGAAATACGCGGAATGACGACAATAGGACCGCTAGTCACATACGCGTGCACCCACAGTCTCACACGGCGACACCGTCATGATCAGAGCAGTGCAGTGTGAAACACGAACCAGCGCGGAAAAATAAAATGCATTCACCAGACGAATGGTAGAAGAAATTGGGGTCATATCATGAATATATCGTACCAAAGCTGATGAGAAAACATGAAAAAAACTTAATTCAGCGACAGTGAACTCTTTCAGTGATTAGGTATTCAGATTCCGTAGGCCAACACCACCGTCGAAGCTCCGCACAACAACGACAAGGAAATCTAAATTGTTTGGCTATAACTTATCGTAACCATTCGATTTTTCTAATAGAAAAGCGTGCTGTTTGGGTAGACATGAACGAAATTAAGGGTGAATGCAGATTTTCTATGAAATGAGAATTCATAGAAGAGAAACACCGTGTTCAGCCAGGGAGGTCAAAGAGAACCTGCCTGAGGCAGTGAGTGTAGACAGCGAAACAAGCCCAACTCTACACACGATCGACCGTGCTTTTCTGCCGTCGGCTATGTAATGACACATCAGTAACCCCTCAGTGTGATACATGTTTTGTCTCATTAAATACCGTAGCACCCACGCTCATTAACCATAGGAGGGGTGACAACATAGAGTGAGCAGCACACACTTACCGCTACCCACACCGGGTAGACAACACGTCCCTCGGGAAACACATCGAGTGGACAGCCACATAACCGGATGCACCGCGGCAATTCGTCAAGGTGGCACCCACCCACTCGGGAAACACATCGAGTGAAGATCACACATCACGTAGACTGCACGTCCATCGGGAAACACATCAATTGGACAGCCACATAACCGTGTGCCCCGCGGGAATTCGTCGAGGTGGCACCCATCGAATGAGTTCTATCTCATACACAAACTTTCCGAACTGAAACCGGCCGCGTACAGTAAAATATACATGACGAAATCGATAAGAAAGCCGTGACATTGGTGCACATATAACTGTTCAATGTTACAAATGTATTCTTTGAACCATGTCAATCGCGAGAGCGTACAATAAATTTGGCAACTGCAAACCATTTCGACGAACTCAGTAGATTCCTTCCTAGTTCCGGCACTTGCTCTTCGTACCTACAAAATATAAGAGGAGAGAAAAACAGCAGCATCTAATCTCTTGAGCCAGGACATACACCGGTTCTACAAATATGATATATACATAAACAGACACATCTGTTCGTGTGTGTGTTCCACAAAACCCTGACGCGAGAGACCGAGGAATTCAATGACCCCCAACAGGCACAATTGCCTATGCAATTCAATCATGTGGCGACAACATGACAAGTGCGCAGTCTACCACACCAAGGGGGGCTAGACTTACCAGTAAATCTCACAACTCCAACCGGGCGTCCAATACAGAATAAATTGGTTTATCTTTAAAGGATAAATAGTATTATCAACGATACCTGATGACGTACCTTACAGTTCAACTTCTGGAGTAAACTATCGCTCTTATGAAAGTCGTAATTTTCGTTTTATCTCGACATTTACATGCTTAGATATTGTGAAATAAATTATCATGCCCGTGGTCATTTATCTGATTTTTATTACACTCGTTTGATAACACCCATAGGAAACTCGCTAAAGCTCGTTTCATATGGGTTTTATCAAACTCGTGTGATAAAAATCAAATAAATGGCCATTCGTAGTGATAATCTATATTTATAAATACGATTCTCGTGAAGTTTAGATTGCGAGAATCTTTTCGGATTCCCGTAAATTCTCGACGTAAAGCAAGGCCTCGCGCGGAAATACTGTATTTTTGGAAAGCTAACATCCGCACTTAAAATCTGTTTGCTGTGCGGAATTATTTTGAAGCCAATTTTGGCTTTTATTTATCAATGTGTTGTCAGTGATAATTTTTGACAGGCTACATATATACCCTTGCATCTCTTGTTTACAGTATACTGTAATTTTTTACTGTAAAAGTGCTGTAAGTTACTGCTTTCTTTCACAGTAACTTACTGCAAAATATAATTACAGTATAATACTCTAATACAAGCAGTAGTTTACTGTATTACATTCTATATACAGTAAGTTTCTGCATATATTTTTTTAAATACAATATTTATTGGCATGAATATAAAATACAGTACACTGTAAAATTGGCATAACTTACTTCTTTATTTTACGAAGAAAATTAAAGTAATCCGCCGTGCTGTTTCATATACAGCAAGTTCATGTATCTTTAAAAGAAATACATTTTGTATTGCTTTGATTGTGAGATATAAGTACAGAATATACTACCGAAAATTGATTCCGCGCCAATTCGTTATTCTTTGTTTGTTTCTGGGGTAAGGATGCATGAGCAACTTTAACCCTACCTGGCATTATGCCCCCCTACCAAACTTTCTTCGCTATCTCCGAAACGACAGAAATTGGAGTGCTGAAACTCCGGGACTTTATAGTTTATCATATTGGGGTCATTTTGAGCCAATTTGCATAATCCCCTAAGCAGAGGATCATGGGTAAATTCAAGATGGCGGCCACGTGGGGTACCAGAAAAGTGATGTTTTTGTCACATTTCTTCAAAATTTCTGCTTTTCCGCGATGAAAAGTGGGCAAAAACTATTTTATTTCACATCACATTAATATTTACTAATTTATCATGCAGTTTTCCGAAGAAATTGCATAAATAAAAAATTCGGAAAATCCGACCGAAAAATGACGTTTTTGAAAATGACGTCACTGTGACGTCATCAAAGCGGCCATCTTGATTTTTTTACATTTGCTGGTAGAGCTTGACCCAAGGGTATAGTGTGGGAAGTTTCAGCTCCCTAGCTCAAGGGATAAGAAAAATAATTAGGGGAACCATTTCGGCCCCCCAGGCCTGGACAGGTCCCAAAAAGCCCAGGCCAGATAGGGTTAAGACTCAATTACAACATGCGTAGATGTGAATCGTAGACATTCAAAATATCTATTAAAGTATTATATTGATGGCCACGTTGTTTTACAGGAAGTTGGTAAAATTCAATGTTACGAAAACTTTGTAATTTTGAAGATCAAATCCAAAAACATCGCATTCCTCGTAGCTCTACCCTCACAGGATTCCCATTTTTAATTTTCTCATCATTCCTTTCTTGGAGGGTTATGCAAATAGGCTCAAAATGACCCCAATATGACGAGTGACAAAGTCGCAAAGTTTCGGCTCCCTATAATTTTCTTTATTTCAGAATAGCCCCTCCCCCTTCCCCAGTTAATTCTTTTTGTGCGCCTAGAAACGAAGCGAAACGAGAGTTTCTGACTTCATAGCTCATCATATCGCGGTAAAGTTTTAGCCCACTCAGAGTTCCTGGTTTAAATGGGCATTTTAATTTATTTGAGCAACACTAATTATACTCTATTATATTTATAAGTTTATGAGAGAAAGACAAAATCGAAAAACAACAAAATTTGTAAATCGGCCCGGCCTAAAAATGAGCGGAAATTTGGCTCCGGGAAGGTAAAGTCACTTTGACATCATGGCGGTCATTATTTTAATGTTAATAATGCAACAATAATAACTTTCACAATGTAATACGACTAATACGGCAAACTATTGTCGACAAAGTGTTGGAAATTGGTGTTTCGGCAGATTTGCTTTTTCACATAAATTTGGCATGGGATTTTGAATCAAAACCTTATTTGATGTAATTTGACTTTTCTCAAACGTAAAAGAGGGATCTTCTCATGTGATATCCAATACTCCTAAATACAATAGAACTAAATAGGCATCCCTCATTTTTTTAAATCTTGTCCTCGTTTTAAAGTTATCGGTGCTTTTAGTTGAAGGGGTCGCGTTTCTCGATTGTTTTCGAATTAGGATATAATTAGTTATGACGGACATTATGTTATTAGCGAATGCTGGTGCACTGAAAAGACTAAACAGCATACTCGTGAACCCATAGAAGCCTATTTAAGTAGTTTGTCTTATGGATATGCTCCTCTTTTAATCCTATTTTGTTGATCCGTCCGTCAGATCCAGTGTGAACAAGAAATATCTCCAAATAAAATGTTGAGCGATGGATAGTAAATAGGTAATGTGCATGATGCTTATTCTGCATAACCAGTATTGCTTGAAGTGTTAATTGTGCATGAAAAACTGGCAGAGCAAATTCTGCAGGTGTAACCATTTGTAACTACTTA
This sequence comes from Hanleya hanleyi, assembly GCA_036873755.1. Lineage (NCBI taxonomy): Eukaryota > Metazoa > Mollusca > Polyplacophora > Lepidopleurida > Hanleyidae > Hanleya > Hanleya hanleyi. Next base: position 97,382 of record JAVTVY010038840.1, read on the forward strand.
CCATCCGGCGTTGTTTCTTCCTCAATGGAGAAGGAACTCTCAATGTTAAGATGTGTCATTGACAATAATAATGACACGAACTAAAGCTATCAATGTGATCTGATAAATGTAATACACAGTTTCTATGTGATAAGCCTTAAATCCATAACTTCTATATAACCCAGTCACATATTAACTCAGAACTCTGGTCACTTTTGATGAGGAGAAATTGATTTCATTCAATTCATTGGTTTATAATTGTCTGTTGTCAGACAATTACATGAACTGGCGTTAAAAGTTTAGTAACTCTCCACATTTCGGTTGTGACCTTCAAATACGAGGCAACACAGGAATGCGAAAGAAAAGCCCACAAAACGGAAGAGTGGCTAGCCTAACCGAACGTACAAGACTCCGTCGAAAAACTCCAATCTCCAGAAAGCATTACGAAAGACTGTTCCATGTCGGGCATCGCACAGCATCAAGGCACAGCAAAGCTGACTTCCATTCATAGATCTCTATTCACTGAACTCCACCCCGTGCACTGATCTGCAGTAATTATACGACTGATTAATTTCCTTTATACCAGCCTTGCGTTATGTAAAGACATCATTCCAAAGTGGTCCTCTGACAAAACAGAATGACGAAATGCTAATAGGATGTGTATTTACTATAGATCAGGCACTTGCTCTTGGTCAGTCACGTAACCAATACTCCAGTCCTACACCCATATTCAAACCGCAAAAGTTATTCAAGATTTCGCGTCTAAATTCAGCGCCCTAAACACAAAGCTTGTTCCATTCACTGTGCTTATTCTAGACATTTCAAACTCCACAATAGTGCCTCAGTTGTTTTTATTGATATCTTTTAATGGATTTCCATTATTTTATGCGAGGTTCAGATTCAGATTATTTTATTACGCCCAGACCACTCTCGGTGGTATATGGGGGAAAAATACATCATACATAAAAAAATGACAGAAACAGCAAAGAAGCAACAAAAAAAGAAGAAAAAAGAAGAAGAAGTGCTTATCAAATGAATAAGGTGAACAGTCAAGCACTAATTTTTACACGGGAGTATTTTACAGGGATGACATATATACATATATATGAATTATACAATCTTTCGGTCCGTAATCAAAATACTTTATATAGGAGGTGCTAGTATAAATTATTTTTCTGGATAGATACTGGACCAAGGGAGTTAATTGGTGTATTGTGAGTATAAATGGAAATTATCTCCCCTTGTCTATCACATGCATTCACGATAAAAACAGTAAGCTTTATAGTTACAGTATTAACTACATATTTGATCATGCCGAGTTGATTTTTTTATATGAAACATGTAAATAATGTGATATAATTCAGTTTCGGTTTCTGGCAAAATGGTCTATAATATAGCACATAAACTTCGATATTTTGATCATCTTGGGTACATGCTTTGTCCTACAGAGGTCAATCATCTTAAACAAAGATGGGTATGTAACATAATATTTATTTAGATATTTTTCTCGTAAATTATTGAAGTAAGGACATATAAGCAGATAGTGGTATTCATCACCAATAGATTTATTGTCACATAATTCACATAGTCTTTCTTCTCGTGGTTTATTTTCCCAGCCACCAGTCTCAATTGGAAACTTGTGGTTAGCCGTTCTAAATTTAGTAAAACCGATTCTTAGTTTGGGGTCGAAATGAATAAGATAATTCTCTGAACAGATTTGTTCTTTAATTTTTGAGTATAAGAGGCCTTTCGTCGAACTGGAAGAACTTTCGAGCCAAAATTGGTAATATTGATCATGTAATATTTGTTCTAATTTAGTTTTGGTGAAGTTTAGACTATGTGAGTTCTGTGACATCCAAATATCATTCATACCAGTTTCTTCGAATATAGATCTGATTGAAGTTATCCACTTATGCTGGTATATATTATTATCTACATCGGACAACAGAAGTGTATATAAGATGTAAGACAGCTTCGGCTTATCGCCGCCTGCAATAATTCTACCCCAGAATCCCACCATTCTTTTCTTAATCAGAATATTTAAGGGGTATCTCCCAAGTTCACCATAGACCATATACAACGGCGTACTATTTCTAACAGACAACATTTTTCTTAAGAACTTCAAATGAAATTTCTCAATTAAATTCGTATTTGCTACTCCCCAAATCTCACATCCATATAATAAGATTGGGATAATCATTTTGTCAAATAGAATAAGCTGCAGATCTATAGATAGGTTATATTTTCTAATTTTACAATAGAGAAGATATAAAGCTCGCCCAGCACTGTCAATAACGGATTTCATTGTACGTACGGGGCTTCTGGTGTTTGAAAAAACGAACCCAAGGTATTTGCATTGATCAACTATCTCTACATTGTCATTGCCTATGGAGAAGCTGAACTTTCCAAGTAATCGAGCCCCAAATATAACTACTTTTGTTTTGGCGGTATTGATTCTCAGTTTCTATTGATCACAATACATTTTAAAATACCAGAACACCTGTACTGCAGTAGGAAATCTTCGAGGTCATTTAAAAACAGGGAAAAAAGTATGGGCGATAAATTTTCGCCTTGTCGGACTCCGATATTACAGGCAAAGAAATCTGATTTCTGTCCATCATTAAGTATACATGATTTAATGCTAGCATACATATTGAATATTACCGTGAAAATTCTTCCTTCGAGGTAACACCAGGTTAACCTGGGCACGAGGGCAACAAAGCTTGTTCGATTCACTATGCTTATTCTAGACATTTCAAACTCCACAATAGTGCCTCAGTTGTTTTTATTGATATCTTTTAATGGATTTCCATTATTTTATGCGAGGTAACACCAGGTCAACCTGGGCACGAGGGCAGCATTTGAAAAACTGAAGAATCGCCATTCAGCTCGATAAATGGAGAGTATGTATAAGCGATTTCAAAACTTTCAATAGAATCTAGAGCGGAACTTATCAGAAACATTAATTGTTAACCCTGTGGAAATCAAGCAGGGGAAAACAGATAAATGCGTTTTCAGACTTTGATAGCTGCAATCCCGAAATATATTTTAATCCAGTACGCTGCTGGGAGGTCCTCGGCTCTCTCAGTATCTTATGGCTAAGATTAGTCTTAAAGAAAGAGCTTGTCTTCTCAATAACCCCACAAGAAGAATGATTTAATTATCTATTGTAAGAATATGCATAAAATTTTGGTTCGCTCCTCATGGACAACTGAGGGTAGTTGTGGGTGGGAGGGTTCGTTACCTTAAATCAACCATTATCAGTACGATATCAGTAACTGGTTAGCCACTACCCCTAGTCATTCGTTGACCACATTTAATATCCTAGTGTTTGCGATGCTCAATGTTTGATCGTCTTTTCTAGATCTGGAAGTAGCGAAGGGTAGATGTACTAAATATCTATATTACACAGCCCTGTAAAATAGACGCATCCATTGTAAATTTATGCGCGGGAGTATGAAACATCTTAAGACGATTAAAAGTATACATAATTTCATGATACTGAGAAAAAGAAACTCGATTAATGATTTCCATCATCTTTGCATAATTTAGACAGTGATCAACAACTGCGATACTATTTGTAACGTGTAGCTGTGCTAAAACTTGTTCTCAATCTTGTTAAAAGGGTTTCTAAGTTGATGGGGTCGACTGGTATTTTATACGGACCTTTCGCGTTATCCAGTTACCATGTATAGTGCAATTCGCGGTGTGTTGCCTGACCATTGGGTCGAACAGTTGCTCTAAAAAATAAATAACTATATGTGTATTAATACATACCAGCAAAAAAAACCCCCATAAAAACCTGATTTTGGATTAATTTCAGGCATGAAACATCGATTGTGTATTAATCTGAGAAAATATTGCGGGAAAACAATTTATCGGAATAGTACAAAACCATGCGTAACGTCTTCTTGACACATTAAAAACAAAAGGTTAGCGAGTGATGAAGGTTTTTATTTATAATAGGAGCGTCTAATCCGTCATTCAATAATCATCCGTCGTCCATTAAAGAATTTCTACATCCATAATCTATAATTGAACCCAAAATATTCAGGCCAAGAACAATGAATCTGAGGCTCGGATCTGCAAGTATCAAGATCATTGAATTACGCCTCATTTTGTAAAAAAAATCGCTCACGAAATCGACAAGATTGACCTCCAGGGGTATCGTTATCTTTGGCCTGCTAAACGCTGTCGGGTAAATCCCGTATTATATTGACGTAATACTTGAAATAAGAGCATAATCGAGCATGACCGCAAGCAATATTCGTGTCAATGAGAAGAATCTAAGGGGAAAACATAGATTTCAATGAGATATTAAGGATCAGTTAATAACGTGTACAAGATATGCAGAAAGGAAAACAATAACACCGTGAACATTTAATCTTTTTTACTAATTAACCCTACCAGGCACGGGACTTTATAGCATATTATAATCGGGTCATTTTGACACTATTTACCTTTCCCTCCGAGCAAACCATCATATATAATACTCCTTTTCGCGGTTACAAATTTACAACAACAACACCATGTTAAAAGCACTGCATTCTGGGATCGGAGAGGTGATACTATCACTTCCTGTGCCGCTAGATTAACACAAGAAGCCCAGTGTACGGACTGATCTGCTGGTGATTTTACTAACCCTACTGGGTAAATTGTTATGAAACTCGAGAAATCAACGTAAGATAAACTAGGAAGCATGTCAATTTTTCAGTCTTGCATATTTTGAGAGATAAATGATCTCTTTATAGCGTAGAAAGGGGGCTCTTGTAACCGCGAAAAGGCTTATTTCGAAATAGCGACCACAAGGGTGCGACTGAAAAGGTGCCCTCCAGTGTGTCGATAATCTGCAATAGGCATTAATAAATCAAGGGTCGATCTGAGTGTTTGTCGTATATCTGAAATTTTAGCTTTTGATGAAAGATTTCCGAGAAATAACAATCCTTATTTCATTTTTAGTTGATATGAATGCTCATTTGCCCGTTATCCAGTTACCATGTAGAGTGAAATTTGCTGTGTGTTGCCTGACGATTAGGTCGAAAAGTAAATAACTATAGGTGTATTAATACATACTATCAATTTTTTTTTACAAAATCCCGTGATTATACGTTCATTAGCTTATAAATGCAGGTTTTGTGGGATACATTGGGTGACGTCCGCCAAACGAAAGGTAACGATACCTTCTTAAGCGGTGATACATGACGGTTTGCCAATTTTACCAGGATATATAATTTGTTTTGATATTAACTATACGGATAAGCAGCCACCTCCGACCCGATGTTTTCATGAACGACATCGTACTGTTCCTTGAAATTTAAACTACTTTTCCTTGAAATTCAAACTATGTAATGTTCTTTCATTCCAAGTGATTTTGGCTAGCAAAAATACAACTAGCGGTGTTGTTGATGACACGCTGTGACACTCTACTGATTCTTCAATTCACATAGTATTACATGGTAATCGGGACGACCAATAGTTGAATGGTCTATGCTTTCCTAGAAAGAACTATATTGGAGCGAATTCAATGCTGAGGTACCGGAAAGAAGAACAATATATTGACTATATTGAAACACAACATATGATATACATTTAACTTACCTGTCGAATCCCGTCTAATCGTAGTATACAACAACACCTACACTTGGATGAAGAGTGAAAGCCCCGGCTCAAAGTCTGTAGCTTATAGATACTCTCACTCCCAGGCAACTTCTATATACAATTTTTTTATTTTATTCATCTTTTTCCAATTCCGCTACAACATTCACAATTATACATATATTATATTTAACAGTAAATACATACAGATTCAATTTACATACATAATCTAACTACTCGCTTGGAAAAATTTAACTTGCTGTTGCACAAGCACAATTTTGACCCAATCTTAATAAATTGATATCCTATCAATGCTCCCCAATCGTACATGTCGCTATATAGGATCTTACGTATTTCAGTTGAATTTGGTGTTCTGGGTGTTATGACATCATGGTCGCATCTGGACTCATCCATTTGCAGTCGGGGTGGGGAGATAGGTTCACTGTGCCCATTTACCCCAATGTTTACACCAAAGATCAGTCCATATATCTACCCCGTATTATGGCGCCACGATGTCGGGACCGCGGCAACATGAAAAGACACCCGGCCAGCGAGCCGGCTAATTCGGCTGAGCCAACCAAAAATTCTTTGTCATCAATGTTCCCTTCAAAGCACTATGAAACGTTCTCGGGATTGGTTAACACGCGAGTTACTGCAAGCCTGTTAGATCCTACAAGCGAAATATCCAAATGGGGAGCAGATAGGATTTAATTTTAATTAGATTGAATTTTGACCATAAGCGCCACATGTGCCAAGTAACCCAGCTAACCAGTTGTTACCCAAGCTGTGTGCGTTAAGCTCTGAAGTAGTTTTCTAAAATATGCCATTTATTAAAGTATTTTCCGTCGTAAATGTAGTATTCGCGATAAACTTTTCGATTTCATATTGATCTTGAAACTTGTGAACTAAAATATTAATATGAAGTGTTGAGTTTTTGAATTTATTAGTGTAGATATATCTTTTCGCAATCAGCATCAGGGTATTCAACAAGTACTGCTGCCTATCCCAGCCACATATTATTTTTTCATTTGTCAGATCACACCTGGTTTTTCCTGTGTCATTCAGCCATCTTTGCAACTCAGACCATAGTTTCTTAACCGTTGGGCAAAAAATCAACAGATGTTCTATACTTTCTTTTTCTATATTGCAGTAAGAACAAAGATTGTCATTTCGTTTTCCTATGTTATATAAAAACGAATTTGTACCTAAAATTCTGTGTAGTGTGTTGTATTGAAAATTAAGAAGTTTTGTTTCCTGGGTGTTCTTAAAATTATTTGTACATATTTTTCTCAAATCAATATCCGGACACGGTTTCAGAATATCGTTCCATTTTTCGCTGCATTTGAACTCAACTGTATCATTTGTATTATTTAATACATCATAAAAAATTCTACCGCCTCTTTCTTGCCTTATCAGTAACCTTTTGTCGATGCCCAAAACCGGTAAATAAATGTTCGTAGTTGAAAAGCTTTTAGTCAATGTATTCTTCCATTGCTCGGGGATTATTTTTAATAAACGCATATGATCTAAAAATATTCCTTTTATGCAATATTTTCTTTTTAGTTCCGCAAAATCTAAAAATTTCCCTTGGAAATTGACCAGGTCACGTACATATTTAATACCACTTTTGTCCCAGTCCTTATGCTATTGAGCCATAAGGGTTCATCCAAAATATCTGCAATAGATTCTGGAATAAGTATGGAACACAGATATAAAATTTCTTTGTACCAAAGAAGATGCGCTTCGTTTTTTTGATCAGCCCAATTTAAAATGAGATTATAGAGTCGATAAATATACAAATCAACGCAACTGAAAGTATTCGTGTTTTGATCGACTCATTTATCGGGCCTTTCAAATACATGAAATGGCATGTGAACGGCTACTAACATATCTTTCAACCGATAATAAGCGTAAAACGGCGAGGCGTCCGAGACAAATTTGTCAATCTCTTATAATTTACGAAACCTGCATACGTCGATGAATTCAGTAGGCTATACGGTTATATCAGATCAATTTAAACCCATTAAAAATAATCACATGACTAGTCGTGTCCCATTGGATCAATATAGATAGATTCAAGAGCAGGTTTAAAGGCAGAGCTCAATGAAGATGATCATTAGCTTAATGGTTATTATTGTGAGATATTGTTGTTGTTGTTGTCTCAAATATCCGTTTGCGATAGTAAAACCAGTATCAACGTTCGCAAATACAATACTAAAATACGACATCATGTGCCGGTAAAACAAGAATCAACGTACTCATAAAAGGTACTAAAATACAACATGGGTTTTCTCTTAATCTAGTTGGATATACATCGTGTTTTGGTCAGTCAATTCTTGTACTCTTTATTGCACAGGTTCCAAATGTTTGACTTATCCATCTTCGCTGTGTATAATTCTGTTTCACACAGTGACATATCCGGCACGCTAAAGGGCTGTTCAAAACCGGAGGGTAGCCGGTGCATTTCAATGGGATGGGAGCATTTTATTTTCTAGCTGTCCAAGGAGTACTTACTTCTCTTACTAGTCTAATCAGGGACGTTTTAACTCTTTTGGTGCCTCAAGCACGTAGCCAAGTGCGGCTTGTGCGGGGGTGCGAATAAAGGTTCGACTGAGTGTTCATTCATTTCTGCGTTATGCAAATAATGCGCTTTCCTTTAGTGAGCGCCATTGGTATATATATATTATCTGTATATTTTATTCCATGAATAAAACATAACATGGTTGAATATAGTGGAGAGATAAAGTACCCTTCCATGTCTTATATTCATATACACAATAAATTGTAACTTCATATTAATAAATGAACAAAACCACAGGTGGACATTTTTTAACTCACTCTGTAATGGAGGAAAACAGAAAAATGTAGGAGCAACAATACACAGATAATCGGGATACAAAGTGTTTATCTATTGAATTGAACGATATTGAGGCACGATCTGGCGAGCAAAATGATCATCTACATTATCGACGGCTCTGGCTGATCGGTTATTTATTGTGGGATGAGGTAACATTTTGATCATAGTTGACCGCTTCTCTCTTGCAGGAAACTAGCCTATGTTTATGTATACTATGATTGTATTTTTGAATTTGGTGCTAATAATGTTATATGGAATATGGAATGGGTCTTTGGATTATGGACGCGGATATTCTTTGATGGGCGACGGCTGAGTTATGAATGACGGGCCAGACGCTTGTAATTTGGTATGTCCCGTTTGATCAAAAAATTCTCCAAAAGGGTATTACAGCGAGATATAATGAATCCATTGATCATCAGGTTGAAATATTATCCATATCAACTTAGCGTGAAATACAAGCGTCTAGCCCGACATTCAATATTCAGCCGTCGTCCATTTAAAAATTTCCGCGTCCATAATCTAAAGACCTAATTCATATAATAAGAGTATCTCATAGTGGCGATGGTTAATGAGGGATTATTGGTAATATCAAAAATGCATATTTTGAAATTGGTTACATGCATGGCATTTTGGTAGTCATGGTAGTTCTTAATTATTACTGAATTGAAATTTGAAGCAAGTTTTCGGCAAATGTGATATTTCGCCAAATTGTGCAAAATATTGACAAAGTTATAATAAAATTCTAATAATATTGTATTTAAGCAGTATTTACTCAGCAGAATAGCATTAATATTGCATCAAGACAAGCTAAATTAGCTTGATGTGTTTGGTCTATTTCAAGATATTCCGACCTGTTTAGGGTGACACAAATCCTTTTACAATAACAACATCTCACAACAATAACCATTAGTAACTTTATGATTTTTTCATTAAGCTTTGGGTTCAAACCGGCTTTTGAATCTATCTAAATTTATCCACTGGGAAACGACTAGTCCTGTAAATGTTTTTAATGGGCTTACCTGAATCTCATATAACCATATAGCCTATTGAATATATGGACATACAGGCTGCGCAAATTAAAACAGATTGACAGATATATGTTTGATGCCTCGCCGCTGGACGCATATTATCGATTGAAAGACATATAAGTAGCCGTTTAGATATCATTTCATGTATATGCAAGGCACGATAAATGAGGCGATCAAAAGGCGAATATTTTGCAGTTGCGCTCCTTTGCTTTTTTATCAACACTATCATCTCCCTTTAAATTGGGCGGATCGAAAAACGAAGCGAATCTTCCTTGGTCAAAAGAAACTTTATATGGAAGGTGCCTGGAAGGGAAAGTATTTATAAGCTGCAGACTTTATGCCGGGGCGTTCACTCTTCACCTAAGTGTAGGTGTTGCTGTATTACGATTAAACGATTATACGATTATACAAGTTAAATGTATATAATATGATGTGTTTCAATATAGCCAATATATTGTCCTCCTTTCCGATACTTCAGCATTGAATTTTTAGCCCACCATCACCAGATGGTGGGCTGTTCAAATCGCCTTTCGTCCGTGGTCCGTCGTCCGTCCGTCCGTCAGTCAGTCAGTCAGTCCGTCCGTCGTCCGTCCGTAAACAATTCTTGTTATCGCGATTTCTCGGGAACTACTGCACGGATCTTTCTGAAATTTCGCACACATGTTCCCCTTGGGGTCTAGTTGTGCAGATAACTTTTCTAGCCCGATTCGAAAATCCAATATGGCCACAGGGCGGCCATCTTGGATTTCCCCATGAAACCTTGTTATCGCGATTTCTCAGGAACTACTGCACGGATCTTTCTGAAATTTTGTACACAGTTCCTCTTGGGGTCTAGATGTGCAGATACCTTTTCTGGTCCGATTCGAAAATCCAATATGGCCACAGGGCGGCCATCTTGGATTTCCCCATGAAACCTTGTTATCACGATTTCTCAGGAACTACTGCATGGATCTTTCTGAAATTTGGTACAGAGATTCTCCTTGGGGTCTAGATTCGTGGCAGATACCTTTTCTGGTACCGATTTTCTGAAAATCCAATAGATGGCCACAAAATCCAATATGGCCACAGGGCGGCCATCTTGGATTTCCCCATGAAACCTTGCTATCACGATTTCTCAGGAACTACTGCATGGATCTTTCTGAAATTTGGTACACATATTCCCCTTGGGGCCTAGTTGTGCAGATACTTTTTCTGGTCCGATTCGAAAATCCAATATGGCCACAGGGCGGCCATCTTGGATTTTCCCGTAAAACCTTGTTATCGCGATGTCTCAGGAACTACTGCACGGATCTTTCTGAAATTTGGTACACAGGTTCCTCTTGGGGTCTAGATGTGCAGATACCTTTCTGGACCGATTCGAAAATCCAATATGGCCACCAGGCAGCCATCTTGGATTTTCCCGTAAAACCTTGTTATCATGATTTCTCAGGAACAACTGCATAGATCTTTCTCAAATTTGTTACGCAGGTTCCCCTTGGGGTCTAGTTGTTCAAGAAACCTTTTTTGGTCCGATTCGAAAATCCAATATGGCCACCAGGCAGCCATCTTGGATTTCCCCATGAAACCTTGTTATCGCGATTTCTCAGGAACTACTGCACGGACCTTTCTCAAATTTGGTACACAGGTTCCCCTTGGGGTCTAGTTGTGCAAGAAACCTTTTTTGGTCCGATTCCGAAATCCAATATGGCCACTAGGCAGCCATCTTGGATTCTCATATGAAAACTTGTTATCGCGATTTCTCAGGAACTACTTCATGGATCTTTCTCAAATTTGGTACACATGTTCCCCTTGGGGTCCAGTTGTGCAAGAAACCTTTTTTGGTCCGATTCCAAAATCCAATATGTCCATCAGGCGGCCATCTTGGATTTCCTCATGAAACTTTTTTATTGCGATTTCTCAGGAACTGCTTCATGGATCTTTGTTAAATTAGGTACACCGGTTCACCTTGTCGTCTAGTTGTACAAGATACCTTTTCTGGTCCGATTCGAAAATTCAATATGGCAAAACAGGCGGCCATCTTGGATTTTCCCATGCAAATTTGTTATCGTGATGTTTCAGGAAGTACTGCATGGATCTTTCTCAAATTTGGTACACAGGTTCCCCTTATGGTCTAGTTGTGCAAGGTACCTTTTTCGGTCCGAATCGAAGATCCAATATGGCCACAAGGCGGCCATCTTGAATTTCCCCTTGAAACATTGTTACCGTGAATTCTTGGGAAATATTTCATGGATTTTTCTGAAATTTGGTACACAGGTCTCACATGGGGCCTATTAGTGCAAGATACCTTTTTTGGTCCGATTCGAAAATCCAAGTTACGCTATTCTCAAGTGACGTTGCATCACAAGAGTCGGCGGATCAAACGGTGGGGCATATTCTATATATTGACTATAGAGAATATCCGTACCTTCACCTTTCATATTAAGGAGTTCAAATAATTCTGAATTGAAATATATTTCTTCAAATTTTAAATCAGCCTTCTTTAGTCCATGCAGTAGCAAGTGAACTGCTCCACCATTTTGTATGCCGACCTCAGTCTTGTGACTCAATGTCACAACTCGACAACTGTAGACTACTGGATGTTTCGATCCAAGGGAGATAATCAGGAACCAGGCACTTTTGAAGTTTCAACATTACTGCGCGGACCGGATCCCTTCAGTATTAAGCATTATTGTACCATCTTACTATTTTCGAGCATGGTATCTTGATTTAAACAGTATATTTATTTCACCAGGAAACAGGGATCGGCGAACAGGCAGAGCCTATTTGAACGCCTCTCCCAACAGACATATTACACATACATGTACAATTACAAGATGACAGACAACAGTGAATAGAATAAGAAACAGTTACAAACACAATAATTAACATGCAGCTGCATGGTATCTTAAAAGAGATATCTCAAAATAGCCCAAGAAACAGAACAGAATTAGCATTCGTTCCTAATTATAAAATCTGAAGTATGTTTCATAGCTCATGCCAAAGTGTCAAAGAGATTGGCCTTCGCTTCCAGTACCCAATGATGACACGTGCAAAAAAAATAAATAAAAAAAATACTACAAAACAAAGGCGAAGGATCCTCGGTACATGTACATTCACTTTCAGACTAACTTTGCTCATTTCTCTTGTATTATAACAACCGACATAAGTAAAGTTTCTAGAAATCTTGAAACTCCTGAAACTTATTAGCATATCTTGGTGTTTTTCAGTGGCCCTTTTCAATCTTTTTCACTCAGATTCGAAATTCTGTAAACAAAATTACAAATCAATTGTCTGTTCTTAGTAACAATGGACAAAAAGATCCTCTAGTCATTAGCTTACAATTATCGGACAATGGTGGGCGCCAAGATCCTTCAGGATCTCTCGTTGAATTTACTCTGATCCATTTCTCTCTAGGAAAGTTTAGACTATTCAACCATTGCTAGTCCCGATTACCATGTAACGCTATGCCAATCGAAGAATCACAACGTGTCACAAAATGTTCACAGTACATTCAAACAGCACCACTATTTGTATTTTTGCAAGCCAAAATCACTTGGAATGAAAGTACATTACATAGCTGAAATTCTAAGGAACAGCACGATATTAAAAGGTCGAAGGTGCATGGCTGCTAATCCTTATAGTTAATATCAAAACAAATTGTGTATCCTGGTAAAATGGACAAACCGTCATGTACCACTGCAAAAGGGGTATCGTTACCTTCATTTTGCGGACCTCACCCAATGTATCACACACAATCTTCATTTATACGCAAACGAGCTTGTAATCAGGAAATTTTGTGATTTTCTTTGCTAGTATGTATTAATGCACATACAGTTATTTAGTTTTTAGAGCAACTCGTCGACCTAATCGTCAGGCAGCACACCGAGAATTTCGCTTTACATGGTAGCTGGATAACGGGAAATGTCCGTATAAAGTGCCAGTCGACCCCATAAATTTAGAAACCATTTTAACAAGACTGAGAACAAGTTTTAACATAGCTAAATGTAACATACAGTATCGCACTTCTTGATAACTGTCTAAACTATGCAATGATGTTGGGAATCATTAATCGGGTTTCTTTTTCTCAGTATCATGAAATTATGCATGCTTTTAATTGCCGCTCGTTTTAAGATATTTCATACAGCCGCGCATAAATTTACAATCGATGCGTCTGCTTTACAGGATTGTGTAATATCGATACAATATTTAATACATCTATACACATTATATCTTCGCTACCTTCCGGATCTAGAATAAACGACTAACCCTTCAGCTTCACAAATACTAGGATATGACAAGTGGTCAACGAATGATCAGGGGGGAGTGGCTAACCTGTTACTGACATCGTACTGACATTGATTGATTTAAGGTGATGAACCCTCCCATCCCCACTACACTCAGTTGTCCATAACGAACGAGCCAAAAATTTGTACATATTCTCATTCTAAATTTTACTGAATTTTCAATATTATTTGTTAAATAATGTAGCGAAAGTTAATTACTTGATCAGTTGATCACAACATCTTAGCATGCATTGCCCACCTGCAGTGCACGCCGACTAATCCATTCTTAGGTGGGTTTCTCAAGGCGTCTTGTCTGACAGTTTACATTAAAATCTTACTTTTCGGTATAAATAAGCATTTTATTATAAATTTTTGCACCAACCTTTGCAACCTTTTCTCACCAAAATGTGATTTTCGGTTATTATATTAGCCGAAAAATCTATTTTCGAATTTTGAAATCCTGTTAGGAATCTTGAATCCTTAAAATAGACTGCAGGACTAAATTTCGTCAAATCATAGATCATATTCTGGGGAAATCGTCATGCGGATATGGAATGCCATCGAGTTCAATGGCATTTACCTCGTCCATTACAGGTTGACTCACAGTATTCCAAGTCATGCGAAACCTGCATTTCCCAAGAGGTCGGTATTGATCAGTGAGTGAGTGAGTTGGATTTAACGTCGTTTTCACGGTATTGATCAGTCCAATAGTCAGTTTAAGTATTCATAATGTTTTCATTGTCTTGTTTCACAGTCGACGAACAGCCCTTGGTGGCAATGTTATTTCGACCTACCAGTGCGACTATACATACATATTTGTTTATCTCTTTACCGCATTAAATTCAACTCTGATTTACTCCGGTTCTCAACAGCCATACTAGATGGCCGTTAATCAAACGCGACAAGGACGGTGGAAAACGATGCCAGAAATTGGAACGATATGCAAGAGGTGGGAAAAATTGACGACGTCTGGTTTCTAAAAAGCAACCATATGACTCTACAGGAAAATATTCGTGGCTGTTCATGTTGAGATTATGAAGTATCCACACGACACCTAGCATCTGCTTAACCGGAATTAAGCGGAAGAAGTCATATGACCCTACTGACAAATATACTGACTGCATATTTTAAAAAACATCACGAGAACGAAAAGTAATCCCTGTGATGATTTGTATCCCAGTCAGGCTTTTATTGTAACTAATCATGCGGACATCTTGTATGGCATGACCGTACGGCTACTAGCACCAGCTTGAGCGATATTAAATATTTCAATATATTTTAATGCGAGGAGGTAACACGCCTATCAAGTCTTATTAGCAAATGAAACTATCGATACACTTTTGGTTATGTTTAAGAGCCATTTCCTTGCTTGCCGGAGGTTCTCTCGAAAATAATCTCCATTAACATTTATTACGAAAAACACAGTTATTACAATATAACATCCTAGTGATTCTGATATGCATGTACCGCTACATAATACATATTATTATCAATATGCATGGAATTGTCTACGTTATAACTGGTTGAGAATCAGAGAAAGCCAGTCTGACAACGGTGATATCCGACCCAAAATGGACAAACTGCTGGCCGACATCACCGTCGTTAGGAGGCGCGTGATTGAAAGTGTTAGGTTCGTCTGTGTTTGTCCGTTCCAAAGCCAGGTGGGAGCCACACTCGTGAGAAAAAGTTTCTTGTATAAGTTCAGTGAATCTTGTCTCTACCCGATAAAAGCACCTGTGAAAATGTACATTTTACATAACCGTGGTAAATCTTGTAATTATTGCACTGGTTAGCTCGATGTTATTGACACAAGTGTTATCAAATAAGTATAAAAGATAGGGATGACTATTAAGTACAAAAACGAATAATACCTAATTTCTAACGTCCGTAACTTATATTAATTTTTTTTTCAAAAGAATCTGACGAAGAAATACATAAATATTAACAATCTGATGGGGCGAATTTCACGCAAAGCAGAACAAATCGAAATGGCGGCAGCGATTTGAAGCGCGATGCAGTGCAACCAGGGGTTTGAATCTACCATGAGAAATGAAAATTATTGGAATTTGAGAAGCTTAGAATTCTCAGGCGTTTGATGCCTTCTTTGGCAAGTTTCTGTAATTATCTTCTCTGGCCTTGATTTGAATCGCCACAACCGTCATTGTGAAAAGTGAAATTACATATACTGGCGGTTATAAACATGGAAGTTATAAATATAGTTTAATTTTGAATAGCTTATTTACAAGACTCTAGAAACTGTAATTTTGAATTGGTTCCATAGCTTACTATTATCGTACTATCAAATATACATATATGGAATAGCATATGACATTGGTTCTCATGATGTAAAATTAGTGTCATGTATCATTTTTTACATCTTTTCTAAACAATTTCGCATAAAAATGGATATATTGATATATTTCTTTCAAATTCACACAAAATTTCTGTATAGGGGACAAAAATACATCCGGGAGAATTATAAACAATCCATGTGGTATGTGTGTGTGTTAGCGCATTTGCATTCTTTTTTATCACTCGTTGAATGCCGCTGTAATTTTGATATATATACCGTTTTCTTGTAGGAAACCGTGGATCTTCTCTCTCAAACATGGCTAACAACGAAACAACTCAACAAGCCAATTCTAGTCTGTTTGTGCCGACTTCCAATAATTCAAACACATCGACTGAATATTCCATCTCGCTCACCGTGACACAGATCAGCCTATTGCAATATGTTCTAGCTGGTTGTGGCCTTATTTCCATGATGCTAGCCTTTGCGTTGAATGGTTTTGTTATTCATGCTCTTAGTCAATTATTTTAATCTATGTGGTATGTGTGTGTTAGCGCATTTCCATTGTCTTTTACCACTCGTTGAATGCCACTGTAATTTTGATATATATACCGTTTTCTTGTAGGAAACCGTGGATCTTCTCTCTCAAACATGGCTAACAACGAAACAACTCAACAAGCCAATTCTAGTCTGTTTGTGCCGACTTCTAATAATTCAAACACGTCGACTGAATATTCCATCTCGCTCACCGTGACACAGATCAGCCTATTGCAATACGTTCTAGCTGGTTGTGGCCTTATTTCCATGATGCTAGCCTTTGCGTTGAATGGCTTTGTTATTCATGCTCTTAGTCTCAATGTGGGTATGAAAAATAAGGTCAAGTTTATTATTCGCAATTCTATATGCGGCGACATATTTTTTACTGCAATTTGCGGAACTAGTACGTTGCTTGTGATTATAGGTAACGTTACTCAATATGGTCTATTACCAACGGTGTTATTCGGGCTTAGCTCAAATTTGCTTCTCACTTGTCGCTGCTGTGGATCGGTTCATTTCTGTTTGGAGACCTCTGACATATCATACCAGGGACTACAACAGACTTTTTAGACTTCTGATTATCTGTTTCACCTGGTTTGTGTCATTGTTCCTGGTCACCCCATCCTTGTGGACTGACAGCGCAATGGGGATAGTACCTTCTCATGATTGTTTGATCTTTACTTTAGAGAATGCTATAATATATCAAACAAAAGTGGTTGCCGCATTGGTATGGGCCGGACTTGTGATCATTATCGTGATATACCTCATCATATTTGCCCTCAGATTTAGTTTCCGTAAAAACGCGAAAATTTGAATGAGTTTAGCAAAGAAGCAAAGCTTAGAAAAAGCAGTATTTCCATGACAATGACATTTGTTATAGTTCAGCTCATTTACATTGTTTGCTATGTGCCTGTCATAATAGCGTCTTTGTATGTAAAGCCTGTTGAAGGAAACTCCTTTCCCAGTAACACACTCAATCTCCTGATCATTGTCATCTATGAGCTGAATTCTGTAGTGGACCCCCTTGTTTACATCATGAGGATTCAGCAGAAACCAGATTGTCTAAAGAATTACCTTAAACCAACTGCTCATTGAGATCATCGTATGTATTGTGTGCAGTTTTTTATTGTCAGCCTCGAAATACCATTAATTTACATTGTTTTATTACTAATTATGTATTCATCGACAATGACGCTGGGTTGCTGATGATTGTGTTGATGTATTATATCGTGTCACACTATTCTGTTATCGGTCTTTGTAGATTAATCGTGTTCCCATGCTGTAATGTGAGGAATAAAATGGATAACCTTGACTTGAGTATGTGTATTTTTTTGAGATCACAATAATTTATAATCACGATCTGTTATCAATGTTGTTACAGTAATCGTGTTATCCTGTTGAGAAGCAACAGGAACTCGATAATGTGATGTCTAGCACTGTAATATTACTTGTCTTTATTGCACCATGTAGACCGGTCTGTGTCTTGAGTGCTGTCCTCAGTGTTTTATGGGGTGTGTGGTTCCATGCTGCTTCAAAGATTTCGAAGATATTAATATATTAATATTGTTGAAAGCGTCATTAAATTATATTCACTCACTCACTCAAATAATGATGAACGCAAAGTTAAATCTATTTCTTTTTCTTGCTCTCATCCTCTATCTCTTTCTCTCTGTCTCTCTCTCTCTCTCTGTCTCTCTCTCTCTCCCTCTCTCTCTGTAATATGAGGGATAAAATGAGTAACCTTGACATGAGCACGTGTAGATTCGTGATCACAATAATTCAGCGTAGCAAATTTTCGAGATTACTGCACTTGTGTTTTTTGACAATTCTTCCATTTGTTTATATTTACAGTCTTACAGCAATACTAGAAACTACTGCGGCCATTTGATATATGCACGAAGGTTCGCTGACGCTGCAGCATTGATTGTGTCTCTCAATGTCCCTTCCAAACCGTTATGTTTTATCACGTCCAATGGTCCCTACCTGACGGGTTTTTTTATTTGTTCTTTTTTTCGATAGTTGCCATGTGAATGTAGTGACAACCATTATGTCTTTCATACCGAAAATGGAACCACGTTTCTGGTTCATTTCTTGTTGTTTAATTTGCAGCCGTCATACGTCATGAACGGCAAATTTATCCCGCCTGCCCTTGGTGTGTTAGGCCCATAAATCATTTGCTAGCTACTTTTAGATTGGTCTAGATGCATTTCTAAAAAAACTTATACATTTGTTGATCTTGAAAGTGGAGCCATCATACCCTCCGAGACAGCGCTAAATTTACAATTTTCAATTTTTACACCTCTTCTCAGAGGATGTGACAAAATCTTTGTTAGTCTGATATCTGTCTTAACAAATTATCTCTCCTTCGTCCCATTTTAGATGTTTCAAATGGGACCGCCATACACTTGGAGCCCGCGATAAAAGGTCCATAATCCAAAATGGTCAATTTACACTGCCGTTTCCTGTTCGTCCGTTGGGTCCACAAATTGTTTACCAGGCACTTTTAGATTGGTCTAGACACCTTCCCAATAAAATTATCTATTTCTCCGACTCATTTTTAGGGTTTTAAAGAGGCGCTGCCACACCCTCCACATTTTCCCATTTTCAATTAACACCTACATGTATTTGTTGGTCCTATAGGTCAACAAATCTTTGCTCACCACTTTAAAAATAGTCTACAATAGGTGTTGCTAAGGACCAGTTAGCACTGGTCGTACAAAATAACAGATGAAGTGTCAGTTTTTGGATTTAGTATATGGCCAAACATCTGTATAAGTGTTCGGGCCCAATTATCTACGTGAATAATTAAGGAATAATGAAGTTATTCATCAAAATATGAGCGAAGAGACAAAAACATTACAAGAGAAAAATGAAAAAGAAAGCGAAAAGATTGACGTGATGGCCTGAAATCGAATTCGGAACTCTTGACTCTGACGTGCAGATCATTCGGCTCAGTTTGTGATGGGATATAATATGACGAAGGGAGTAGAGATGTCCGATGCTGTAAAATGCTGTACTCGCTATTGTTCAATGCTGACAACTACCAATACATGTAAATCATTAACATCAAGCTATTATCCTACCGGCTTACTGAAGTTACCTTCTGCTTTTATTGCAACAGACCACTTGAATATACTGCATGAATATCAAATGTTTTATAAGAAAGCAACCATCATGATTTTCGATCTATTTGTAAACCCTATCTGACCGAGGGGGCATTATAATCCCGTTACCAAACATTTCAGTGCAACCACGAAACGAAGAGAAGAAGAGAGCTGACTCTTTCTGATTTTGCGTGAATCTTACTCGTGTCATTTGGAGACAATTTGCATATCCTTGGTGCAATAGGCGAGCGACAATGGATCGAAAAAAGCCTTTAGGATTTGAATTCACCCCATCAATACCATATACCATTGGAAAGCCTATCGTCTGATCTTTTCGATGAGACCTGTCGTAGTCGTGAAATAAGGTGCCGTGTCCTGGAAAAATTCGGTGCAACAAAGCCCCCTGAAACACAAATTTTCATTCTTGTGAATGGGGTATAGGTATTCAAACGGATACGAATTAACTGAATTTTCTTGCAGCTTTTAACGATAGGTGTCGATTTGCTCAGCATTGGTTGTTGAAAAGACGGATACCAATAATTATGATAGATTTTCCCCAAACTATCAAATTTTCTGTCAGTAATATTTCAGAGCCATTCTCATCATAACTGCATATATCCTGCTGCAGATCTCCGGGCTTTTTATTTGGGGTATTAATCAGGGAATATTGACAATTTATTCAACCGTTCGAATGAATGTGATTCGAAAATTGATCAAATGAGAATAAGTACGAATGTTATCGTTCAAACTCCAATGTTGTAGTTTATTTTTGATTCGAATGCGTTCCTGAATTTATAACTATTCATCAACGAAATTTGAAATTACTAATGTGATATAGTCAGGGACCGTTTCAAAATTGCAAAGAAGCGTGTCATACGGCTATGGGCATAACTTTTCTCATTTGTGATAGAACAATAACTTTTAAATCAATTTATACTCAGGATACTTTACAGCATGCATGCTATTAATAAATAGATACTGAATCTGATAATAAGCTGTGGCATGGGTGAAATTAAAAAAAAAAAACTACATCCGCTAGTTGCTACATTAAACGCAAGACAAGACTAAAAGGGTGAGAAGCGATGTCCGCCTATTAAATAACTGTTGCAGAGATAGCTTTACGATCCAAACTGCTAGCCCTGTTACCTCGAAATAAATCGTACTTGCCAGGAGATTGCCTCATCCGGGCATAATTTCTCCAAACCAGTTTAGGCCCGAAGCTAGAACTTCGGGGATCTTCGTGCATGCACTAAGATAGATCAGATAGGGATTGAGACTGAGAGAGATAGGACGTTTATTCGGGTGGTGGAGGGACAATTTTAACGGGGGATATTCTAGCTATCTATCGCAGAATGTGTTGCTAGTCGGCACACATCTCTACGACAACTGGCGTCAAAGTGAAAGAATATTTTATTTTCATGGTTGAGATCCCATTTATGCCTGGAACATTGATAAAATTTCCCGGTAAACAAACGCGATACGGTATGAAAGCCGGCCATTTTCCCTTTGTTCGCGTTCCCCCAATCCCTATTATATTGGCCGGCTGTCCACGTTTTGATTGAAGGTTGAATTGTTTTACCGGGAGAAGGCCATCCTAACATATATGGGCTATTTTAGTAGACGATTCTGTATGAATTCTTTCACGGCTCGCGGGCTGTTGATTGCGGAATAGTTCAGAACAGGTTTTTCTTTGTCTGGCTGGTTGGCTCAGGCAATAGTAATTTGCACGCAGGCTTGTGTGGTGTCACGGTTATTCGTTTCGCCTTTCTTGGGAGATTCTGTTCATTTCAGTCCAGGCTATCAAATGTTTTTTCTGGTGTTTGGCCGGCTGGCATTTCTAGGAGATAGTGGGTTGGTCGTAGTCATTTAATGAACTTGGTGTCGCTGTATATACAGTATTGTTGCCCTGTGATGGACGCGCTATGCTATAAGCAAGGCCTACGTGAGGATAAATTCGGCACCATCTACAACACATAAGTTCGTGTGATTATAGCAATTGATCGTTTCGCCACTCTTTGTTGGGAAATCAGTTCTGTTCAATTCGGCCTGGGCTATTAAATATGTTCCATTCGGTCTGTGCTACTAAATACATTTCTGGTATAAAGCCAGCTGAGCTTGTCAACATTTCTTGGAAATAGTGTATCACATTGACTCATTAAACTTGGTGTCGCCGTATATACAGTAGTATTATCCCGTGATAGATGCGCTGTGCTGTAAATAAGGTCTACGCGGTATAATTTGGCACTGTCGACAACATATATAGGTCTGTGTAATGTGGCAGTTAATCGTTTCGTCTCTTTGATAGACTTGATGTGTTCATTTCGGTCCGCTCTTAAATACATTTCTGGTAAATAGCCAGCTCAATTAGCCAACATTTCTTGGAAATAGTGTATTACTCTATTCATTTATTGAACTTGGCGTCGCGGTATATACAGTTTTATGTTCCTGTGATAAACGCGGTATGTTATTAGTAGTGGCATGTTGACCGTTCGTGACCAATATATTGGTTAAAGCCGGATAAATTGACTCAGTTGTATTGAATGCGATTTGACCCCGGGAGGGCTATACAATGTTCAAATATTTGTACCGTCTTATCGTATAGAGCTAGTATATGGGAAAATTTGAATTTTTAAGGAGTTTTTTCTCCATTGTCGCTCCAGGTGTTACTTTTGTGTGATAGATTTCCGCTGTGTGGATTGACTTTTGTGCGAGATATTTTTGCTATGTGATAGTGTTAATGTATGATAGAACATTTTGAAGTAAAGTTGATATTGGCATTTGTGCGGGGTTTGTGTGGGGAATACAATTGTGGGTTGATGGTGAATGCTCAGATTATTCGCGGCTCAATTTAATTTGAGAACGGTTGATTTTTTTTCTGCTAACGTTTTCCCCATCCCGATAAAAGGGAAACACGTTTTATCTTTGTGTTTCAAGATATTTTTTGAACGTTTGGTCCCTAATTTGTATAGTTCCACTTATGTCGTGGTGTTCGTGATAGTCGAATTTGTCGGCTGTGAACTGGTCGGCTAAAAATATCGTTCATCGGGTCAATTTCTGTAGTAATCCAGATGTATATTGCCTACATTTTGGTTGCCCGATACGTGATTTTTTTTTGCTCCGTTCATAGTTTGGGGCATTGTCAGTCATGGAGCCGACATTCATGGCGATACCATGGTGTTGTCCGTGTGATAACAGTAATCAGACTTTCCTCAATCCTTTTGAATTGAGTTAATGACCTGTATTTCTTGTGTTAGTTTTCTTTCTTCTCTTGGATTAGTTCAGGAAATTATGCTTTTGTTTGAAATTTGAATTGAATGAGAACGTGCCTATGTTTCATCCGTGAGGGGTCTGAATGATAGACTGAAGGTTGTTCATGAGGTTGAACACTATGGGGGTGATGGAGGTTTCAGAGAAGCATGTCAACAAATGTTGGTTGTTGGCTTTGGTTACACATTTGGAATTATTTTGGAAATAAACGAGCACTGGTTCCTTGATCGAAAGACCTTCCTGGGCTGGGTGGTGCTTAGTTTGTTCGTCGTGATATAGCTGAAATATTGTTGAAAGCGACGTTAAATGCTATTCACTCGCTCACTCAAAAGACATTCAGGTTGTAGATTTTCTAAGATGTGAAAATTGGCTTTATAGACTGGATTGGTTATATGTCGGTTTCCGATATAGGATCCCATCGGTTTCCGACTTTGCCTAATCTAAATTTAAAGCTGTCTTAAATTATTTGAGCTCAATCAGAATCTTCCAACATAGAGTACTATTTCCCGAGATCAGAATAAACATACAGGGTTTAGAAATCTTGGGGATGGAAATTAGTTATATAGTGTTTTGGTTACAATTCAGTTTCCGTTGTGCGCAAAGCACTTCCTCGTGGTGCACAAACGGTTTCTGACTTCCGCTGAACCAGATTTGAAGCTATTCCATAAATTATTTGAGCTCAATCAGAGCCTCCCAATTGTGTTGTGAATGAGTGAGTTTAAATTTTGATACAGTTTATCATCTTGAGAAGACAGACTATTTCCTGGTTGTATTTAAACTCGGGAGTTATAACTCCTCGATGTGATCCAATCTAAACCCCAGTTTGTATTATGTGTTGCATTCCTCCAGGCACGGGAGACCGTGTTGACTGAAGATTTATTTATTTTGAACACCGGTGGCCTGCTTTGGTTTTCGGGCACAATTGATAATTGATTTTTTCCCCCCCAAGGTCCACCTTGGGTTTCTTTAGTGCTCTATACATAATTAGTTGTAAAATGAAATAGTGCAAGATTAACAGAGAAGTTGCAACGCGTTGACTGTGTGGTAGCACGTGTTGCACTTGTTCTGGAGATGGGTCTTGCTCTTTTTCTTTTTCGCTAATGTATGTAGCTGAATAGGCACACTAGAACGTGTTGACTGCGGTAACACGTGTGCAATTGTTCATGAATGTGTTTCATTGTGTTTTATTATTTCCATTTTTGGGGTCTAAGAAATTGACACTATGGGTTATTTTTGGTGTCAAATTTTGACATACTGTTGTGAACTGTTTCATTTATTATTATTATTATTTTTTTTTTCTTTTCAGTGATTTTCTGGAGTGGAGGATCACTGAGCGTGAAGAGTTGACACTATTTATTTTTTGGTGTCAAATTTGGTGTTTTGTAGGGGACAAAATATGTGGATTGTTTTTCGTTTATTTCAGTGAGTTTCTGAAATGAAAAATCACTGAGACGTTTTGAATTTGTTTGATTAGATTCTGATTGGTATTCTTTATTTCTTTTGAATTGTTTGCAGCAACCGTATGTCATTCCACTTTGGACTGACTTTCATTTGTTTCAGTGAGTTTCTGAATTGGAAAATTATTGAAAGTCTTTGAATGTATTTGATTGGATTGTGATTGAGTATTCCTTATTTCTTTTTGATTTGTCTGCATATACCATATATATCATTCCACGTTGGTTGACATGGCAGATTAAGGGCCGTTAATGTGTTAATGATCATAGAGGAAGCACTGCAAAAAATTGAAGGGGGTGAGAAGTGGTCGAAGTGCATGTCGAGTAGAAGAAATCTTTGGACTTAGATAAAGAGGTGGGCCAAGTGCCTGAGAAGGTTAGGGCATATGGTCTTCGGTTAGGTCGAGTAGACGCTCAACTGGTTGAGGAGGGTGGCCCTTATAATCCAAACTAGTGAATCACCACCGGTAGGTCGAGTTGGACCGCCGGTGTCGGGATGTCCATAAGAAAGTCTGCCGGACACTGGCGCTCCATGTAAGTTTCTTGACCTTATGGTCCAGGCCTACCTCCCCCGGGCCGACACGTTCCGGCGACGGCAGCAATTGTTGCAGCCTGCCCTCTCGGGGATGTTCGGGATTATTCCCTGAATATTTCTGAGTGTTCATCAATCTGCGGTCTACGGGATGGCTGGCCTGGTGGGGGTGGAGTCTATGTGTGGTGTTGAGGCTGGGGGTGTCCGGTGGCTACGTGTGTCCGTCTCCTGTCTTTTAACTGAGGTAGGATATTGTTGAATTTCTAGGTGTCCGCCCTTGGTTGGATGGTAGAAAGATATGACAACGGACGCTGGTGCCCGGGACACTGTTGGCCATCAGACCAGTTGTTGTAACTTGTGCATTGCTCTGTGATCTACAGGATGGCTGGTCTGGTGGGGTGGGGTCTATATGTGGTGTGCATCCTCGGTTTCTCGTTCAGTAGTCGTCCTGGCTGTCAGAAATTCTGGCCGCCAGTTCACGGGAGCACGAGGTTATCAGCCACATGCTGCATTTCCACCCCGATCCGTGACTGTTGGACCGTTACGACATCGTCCCCGATGTGGTGTTTTATAGATTGTCATTTGTGAAGTCTTGTCTTGGGTCCAAGTTGTCCGGTTTGTATTGTCAAGGTTGGATGTTTTTGTGTTTTGTTTTTGTGTGATTATGTTTGAACTGATGTTTTTAGTAAGATGGTGTTGGATGTTCTTGTTTTCCTTGATTCTTAGAAGAGAGAAAAAAAACCGATTAAAATATTTTGGGAAACTTACAGTATTCAGTAAGGGAAATAGGGATGGATTGGGAGGGGATGAAATGGTGGAAGAATCTGATGGGGGCGGTGTCCTCGTGACGGTGCAAGTCCACCAATCTCAGAAGCCTCGACTTATGTCAGCTCATCACGATATTATCTGAGAAAGTTCGATTTTCAGACAGTCACATGTACGACGTTTAATGTTGATTCAGTGGGGGAAACTTTCCCGGATGCTGGTAGGCAGTAAGGGAAGGAATAAATAAGAGGTTCCCTCGCCCTTGGCCATCACGGCCCTTCCGACCACCGCAACTATGTTACTCGTTCTCTAAACCCGGTCACTTGAGCCATTTTTATGAGTCTCCAGGGGTTGACTTTGCCAATTCGGGGAATGAACAGTATGGGAATGCTGGTTAGGCAGGTACCATTTTGGGGAATGAACAGTATGGGAATGCTGGTTAGGCAGGTACCACTGTTAGTGTTAGATTTTCGCTGTACTGGAGATGTGGTGTTGGCGCCCTTGGTTGACGGCCTATGGTTGGGTTTTGAGTTTCTCTTGGCCTATGGGTGTGTAGTGAATTTTGGAGATGGGGTATTGGTTGTTTGGGAGAGGAAGGTTTTTTGCAGTTTCGAGTTTTTATGGAGTGGTGATTTGTTTAACGTGGGCTTTATATTGTTCTGCCAGTGACAGCTGTGGGGATATATTCATGTTACAAGCGTCTAGTCCGTCATTCATAATCCAGCCGTCGTCCATTAGAGAATATCCGCGTCCATAATCCAAAGACCTATTCCATTTCCATATAACAGTATTAGCACCAAATTCAAAAAGACAAAAGTATACATAAACATAGGCTTGTTTCCTGCAAGAGAGAAGCGGTCAACAATTTTCAATGATGCCGGCAAGACATCATGATGTTCCAAAATATCAAATCCGTATCGCTGATCAGTATTCTTAATCCATAATATTCGTTATAGAGTCGTCATCTAAAAAATGATGTACCTCAGTCACGCTTTGATTGTGACTGTTCATATGAGTACCATGAGGATCTTGAAGTACATGGGCTCATACGGCCCCTAGCCCCGGGTTAAGCGGAATTAGACACATGTTACGAAACGTAGCCCCATAGATCTTGCACGCTACGTTCGTATTTTGCTATCAGCATGCGATATGTATCGCCAAATTTGAGAAACTTTGAGTGGAGGCGCTTGGTAGAATAGCCCTGTTTTATAAGTTTCTGCAACAATGTTTTGTGACGTTGATTAAAATCATCACATTTAACACAGGATCTAGCAAATGCTACTAAGCGAGATATGTATACGCCATATGCAGGTCCCACTGGAATATTACTACGATGTCGAAATTGTAATCATCTCTTTTGTCATAAAGTCGACGAGAGAGAATGCCCGCTTCATTTTTATAGAGATATAGATCTAAATATGATGTGCCTGTAGGGCTATCTGTAGTTTCCTTCAAATCCAGTGAAGGTGGATATATATCCTTCACTGCGTCATTTATATAGCGATTATCCACAGCGAGAAGATCGTCTATATAGCGTTTGGTGAATGAGAAGGAACGGGCTTTGAATGGATCGGTTTTTGAAAGCGCCTGCATATAGTCATATTCATAAGAGAACAGATACAGGTCAGCCAACAGGGGTGCACAATTAGTACCCATTGGAATACCTATATGCTGCTGATATATTGTGTTGCCAAATTTCACATAGATATTTTTAATGAGAAATTCAAGCAACTCTATAAACAAAGAAACATCCCATGAATGATATCTCTTGTATGTAGTCGAGCTAAAGAATGCTTTATGGCTTCCGACATTAATATATCTACGATCAGTTTTCTTGAACACAGATACTATTAATGAACTTATACGGTCAATAAGGTCCTGATGAGGGATTGTAGTATAGAGAGTCGAGAAATCCCATGTGGATACATGTCTGTACGGTATGTGACCTTTAGCATCAAGTTCTTCCGTAAGACATTTTGAGTTTTTCAATATCCACATACATTCAACGCCAGAGTTCTTAGAAATAGTGGCGCAATACCTTTCCCAAAATGCTTTTACCTCCTGAAGGGCCCTCGTCAATAGGGTTGAAAGAAGCTTGGTGGTGCAGCTTCTAGAACCAGCTATGAATCTAGCTTTGTATGGTGATTTATGCATTTTGGGAGTCCAGTATATTTTTGGTATGTCGTTATGATTGGTTGGAAGACAAATACCTCTTTCCCTGAGAAACTTTTTGTGATTGTTAAATAAATCTTCCAGAGTAAATGCAGTTTGGGAGTAAGTAGACGTATTTGATGAAGATATGTCTACACTCAATTCTTTAACCAGCACCTGGTAATAGTAATATTTACATATGAATATTATATTATTCGGAGCTTTGTCTGCTGGGACTATGACGAATTTACTCTGGAGATTTGCTAGAACTTCTTGCGAATTGAGGTTTCTCAGTACTTGTTTTGCTTGGGGAAGAGAACTTCTGTCAATATGGCGGATTGTTTCAACGACCTTGCTCTTGGTGAGGTCCAGCCAATCAGCGAGTACTGTAGGTTCAACTTTTTCTCGCTTAGACCAATCAATAACGTACTGTTCTAATGCAGACAGGACTATCTTCTGGTCCGCCTTCAGATTTATTCTTCTTGGCTCTCTATATTTAGGTCCTTTCATCAGGAGTAATTTCAGATCCTTATCACTCACCACATCAAGGTCACCAGTCACAATATATTTGCATGGTGTATAGATAAAGTTCGACAATTCACAATCACAACTATAGCCTCCTGACGTGTATAAGTTCCAGTCAAACTCCTTGACAGCATTGGAGTAATTGAATATTTTGGTGGCTATAGATTTAGTATACTTATATGAAATGCAAGGAGGTTCTGTGAACTTGAAATAGTTTGGTACAGCGTTGCGTACCTCTGGATCATTCAGGATTCGAGGTAAATTAATGATGTCCAGTCCTTTATCTAAGTAGTTGAGTTTCAAGTAGTTGAGTTTCACGTGTATGCAGTGGAGGATAAATTGTATTTGGTTTTGTTGTACAGGATGTTAATTTGAAGCATTGTGGAATTCATCTTTTGAATTTCTGTTTTGTTGTACAGGATGTTTATTTGAAGCATTGTGGAATTGAGCTCTTGAATTTCTGTTTTGTTGTACAGCATGTTTATTTGGAGCACTGAAATTGAGTTCTAGACCCAAATTGCTGCTAATGTGCTGTGTAATGTAATGTGTATTCGGAAATATTGTTCTGGAGTTATCGTGTGTGTTGGAGAACTCCGGTGTGTGTTGAACACTGTGATTTACGCCGCGGCGTTGTATGTGTCATGTGTGAAGAACTCTGGTGTGTGCTGAACACTGTGGTTTACGTTGTGGCGTTGTACGTGTAGTTTGTGGAGAACTCCGGTGTGCGTCGAACGCTGGTTTATGTTGTGGTATTGTATGTGTAGTGTGTGGAAAGCACTGGTTTGTGCTGCGGCGTCGCACGTGTAATATGGGAGAAACTCTGGTGTGTATTCGGGAGTTGGATGTTGTTCGAAAATTTTGATTTGCGCTGCGGCGTTGTACTTGTAGTCAGTTATGGGAGAATTTGATGTGTTGTGATGAACTAAGTGTTTGAGTATTCTATGTGAGGGAACCGGGTGCTAGACGCCTGGGTTCGATAGTTGCTGTGTGGTTAGAGAATTTCTGTCTATGAAGGCTGTGATGCAGATTCATGCGTTAATGCCATTTCTGTGTGAAGCCTGTTGAGATTTTATAACTGTGTGTTCTTTGTGGGGTTTTTTGTGTGTGACAAGTTGTGTGTTACGTTCATGAAAGTCTATGTGAAGTGAAGCTTAATTTATGGAGTGACTTGGATGAGATATGGTACGATAATAGGTAGTGTGGTTAGCCATGTCGGAGGCCTGGGGTTTAGATTAGAGGCTTGTTCCAGTCGTGGATTGTGTGATGTTCTGGTGTTTAGTGTGGCCATGTAGCTGGTAGGCTGGCCTGCTATACCAGTCGTGGGTTGGATCATGTTTTTGTATTAATTGCGGCCATGTAGCTGGTAGGCTGGCCTTTGGATTATATTTTTAAGAATTAAGATGAACAGTCCCATGCGGCTGATTATATTTATTGGGGCCGTAAAGCTGGTAGGCTGGCCTGCGGATTCTATTTTTGAGAAATAAAGTGATTCCTCTCATGAGGCTGGCCATTTGAGTGAGATTTTTAGTGGGTTTGGGTGTAATTATAGACAGTCTGGTAATGAGACTGGACTAGTGGGGTGGTTACCATTTTATTGAAGTTGGGTGCTTTTAGGAAGCAGTGTACTTTCGTACACTGCAAGTTACGCAAATTGACACTTGTGATATGACATGGAGAATTCACGTCTTTGTCTCGTATTTTAGTAATTGTTGTCAGCGCTGGAAAGGCGGTTGCCTGGGATAGGGAGTGTTCTAGAAGTGCGAAGAAAGATCTTCGACAAAAAGAAAACGGGGTGGGGTGTTGCAGAGATAGCTTTACGATCCAAACTGCTAGACCTGTTACCTCGAAATAAATCGTACATGCCAGGAGATTGCCTCATCCGGGCATAACTTCTCCAAACCAGTTTAGGCCCGAAGCTAGAACTTCGGGGATCTTCGTGCATGCACTAAGATAGATCAGATAGGGATTGAGACTGAGAGAGATAGGACGTTTATTCGGGTGGTGGAAGGACAATTTTAACGGGGGATATTTTAGCTATCTATCGCAGAATGTGTTGCTAGTCGGCACACATCTCTACGACATAACCTTGGCATACTCGTTACCACCAGTTTGTTCCGAAGCGGTTCACTGCTTTTAGGAAAGTTCAATTCACATTCATTCTCATATTTGAGGTCAATTGTCAAAAGCGATTCACTGCAAAATTTATCATTCGCAGTGACTCTGTATTACAGTTAGCCTAATTTGGGCACGGGACGTTGGTAAATTACGACCAAATGCTTAGCCAAAACAGACTCGGTTGCCTCGTGAAAAAGGATAAAATCTCTTACCCCAGGGTCTAATTTCCATCACCATTCTTGGCTGAGTGCGTCATCAATAGATGCTCCCATGAGTTACTAATGTTGCAACAATCTAGCAGCGGGACAGATAATAACCGTGACTTGGTTCCAATGTTCTACACCGCGTTAAGTGGTGTATAAACGCCCTTAACATCGCCGGAATGTAGATTCTTAAAATCGCAATTGTCCTTGCGATGTTAACTGACGACCAGTATGTGGATATTGTGACCTTTAATGGAGTACTTACCTTAGTTTTGAGCGTGACTATACTCATCAGCATTCGTATTCCAAGTGTTATTATAACACATTAGGTTGATAGAATGCGAAATAAAAGAAACATTGAAGATTTTGTTGCTCGCCGCCGCGTGCACTGGGCACCACCATTGCAATGATTGACGTTTTTATATGAGCAGAAATGAGTCTCTGCTCATCTAAAACGTCACATCTTCATGTAGATCTAAGGTTGATCGTGTTGATGGTGCCAGTTTTTTCCTCGACCCAGGAAACATCGTTTGATCCAGGAAATTTCCAACTACGGGCATCTGAACTACTCTGGGTTACGTTAGCCGTGACCACCTGAAAGCTGACATCATCAGTCCCGGTCTCCCACAGGTAACACGACAGCGCCCACTTGGATCTCAATGCGTAGATAAGGCTTCACCAATTGTAATAATAATGATAATAATAATAACTTACCACCCTCAACGACAGTAAAATATTTGGTTGCGTTTCTTTGAGAGTCTAACTTTTGTGATAGGAACCTATATAAAATAATATTTAACATAAAATGCTCCTTTAACACCCATTTACCTGAAGAAAACAAACGTTATCTAGATAGGTTGGGCATATAGCTTGGTACGACATGTTAGGGCTTCTATATGGTGAGGGCTTCTACAAAAGTTCTATTTCACATATATTAAAGATAACCTGATGTCCATGTTTACAGTTCGGATCGCGCTATCAAGACATTCCTTGCAGATGCCTGGACATCAAGAAAGGATTTTATTAACCCTATCTGGCCTGGGCTTTTTGGGACCTGTTGTGGCCTTGGCGGGGGGGGGGGGGCGAAATGACCCCACTAATTATTCTTC
This sequence comes from Hanleya hanleyi, assembly GCA_036873755.1. Lineage (NCBI taxonomy): Eukaryota > Metazoa > Mollusca > Polyplacophora > Lepidopleurida > Hanleyidae > Hanleya > Hanleya hanleyi. Next base: position 129,155 of record JAVTVY010038840.1, read on the forward strand.
TAACCCCTTGGGTTAGGGGACTGAAACTTACCGCACCATACCCTTGGGTCAAGCTCAACCAGAAAATGTAAAAAAAATCCACGATGGCCACTTTGATGACGTCACAGTGACGTCATTTTCAAAAACGGCATTTTTTGATCGATTTTTCAGTCGGATTTTTCGAATTTGTTATTTATGCAATTTCTTCGCAAAAAAACTGCGTGATAAATTAGTAAATATTAATGTGATGTGAAATCAAATAGATTTCACGCACTTTTTATTCGCGGAAAAGCAGAAATTGTGAAGAAATTTGACAAAAGTGTCACTTTTCTGGGTCCTCACCTGGACGCCATTTTGAATTTTCCCATGATCCTCTGCTCGGGGGTTATGTAAATAGGCTCAAAATGACCCCAATATAATAAACTATAAAGTCCTGGAGTTCCAGCTCTCCATTTTTTGTCGTCCCGGAGATAGCGCAGAAAGTTTGGTAGGGGGGCCATTTCGGCATTACTATTTCAGACATATATGTTTATGTGTCCATTGGTATACGGCGTTGACATATGTTACGTAATTTTGATCTCTGATTCCAAGAATTCTGCCAGTCTGGTAAACAGAAAAAAGGGTGAAACCAACACAGCCTTTTGACATATTACGGTATTTAATTTCCCGCATAACTCTGCCATCTACAGGACAAAATTACATCAACAACAATCAACATATTCACAATTATTTCATGATTAGAAAATTAGGAATTTAAACTACTATGATATGCAAATTTAGTTCGAATCCTTGGCGAGTACAAAACACCGCAAAACTGGCGCGCACACTGGTCGACTTCTCAGATTCCGCAAAGCCATGAACAGCGCCGATGGCGAAGGAATTTTTCTTACGCAGTCAAAAACCTGCGCGGAAAATGTCGTGTACGATCCGTTAGATATCGGCTTGGATAGGTTCCTATACCCTGAAGTGGAACAATTTTGTCAAGAACCCCTGTCCGACGAGGAATTGTCCCAATTCGTTTCCAATGCTGTCAATTGTGTATCGGTACCGGCATATGAAGATATATCGTCCGCGTCTGACGAGGAACAATCCATTCCTTTACCTTCACTTTCTAGCAGTCGGTTCAAACCACCACAGACCGAGGAGGCAATGAAGGAATACGGTCGTCGATGGTGAGTCTATAAACAATGTGTCGGTGAATGATGCATAAATGCAACCGTAAATGGGGCTAAGTGTTATTAGAAATATTACATTTAATTTTTATTTTTTTTATTTTAAAGTTTAAATTTTGAAACTAGAATAATGAAAACAATTAAATTTTTCGCTTATTCCAAAGTTCATAGTTTGTTAATATTAATCTCAAAGTCCTGGGTACATTCTGTATTAATATTTAAATACGCATTTGTGAAATTATATAATATTTGAATATAGCAATATTATATTGTTTATATAGTTCATGTATCGACGTGAAATAGAAAACGATTCACGAACATGTAGCGTATTGCATAACTGTTTGCATATTTATGTGGCCTATTTTCTTATTGCAGCCTGGCCAACTCGACAAACAGGAAATGCAAATGGGCGGCTGACCTGTTCAATACCTGGCGTCTGGAGAAGAATAAATTTGGAGAAATTGACCCGAACATCAGTGTCATTCGATCTTGTTTGATAGACATGACTAAGGACGAAGTCTGCTATAGTGTTTCGCGTTTTCTTTGTGTAGTGCGAAAAGTGACTGGCGAAGACTACCCGTCTGCCACTTTGTACGAAATCGTGATCAGTTTACAGCTTAATCTTGAACTTTACGGCAAATATTACAAACTATTGCAAGATGAAGCGTTTCTGCAGTTGAAAAATACGCTTGATCATGTCATGAAGGAACGCACGGAGCAGGGAGTTGCGGTTCGTAACCGAAAGGCAGAAGTCATCTCTTTGCGCGAAGAGGACTTGTGTGGAAAACTGTTCTAGGTTCGTGTAGTCCTCGAAAGTTGGTTGACACCATGCTATACCTGAATGATCTCAATTTCGCACTGCGGGCTGGGGCTGAACATCGGAACCTTCGGTGGGAAAAGAGTCCGCTTTGCGTCATGACAGATTCTCGGGGATTGACTTACTTACGATACACAGACGATTCCTCCACGAACAATCAAGGGGGATTGAAGCATCGCCGAAACAAGCTCAAAGTCGTATACGCTTACGCAAACCCCAACAACCCGGAGAGATGTATTGTATCAATCTTTCAACTGTACGATAGCCATTGGTAAGTGATTTATTTTTAAAATGCACATCCCCACTCCCATTCCTCTTCGTATGCTTTTCGAACAGTCTGCGTTAGCGCAGTAAACAGAAGTTCAATGTACGAAATGCAGATGGATACAGTATTTTTAGTCAATTAAGAGGGTGACATATGCAACTATACCTTTTTTCATAGAATCACAGGTGAGCTGATTACTACATAGGCAATACAGTTGGTGGCCAATATCATATACCAAAATGTTCCCCAAACTTTGCTGAATGTGAATATGACACCTTTGAACAAACAATGTATATTGGAGAATATAATTACAGAAACAGAGCGTCTCGGCACTGCCAGCAGAAGTCAATAAAGAATAAACACACACTCTTGAAAGATGGTTCTAAACATTGTATGAAATCACTGCTACAACAAAGACTATGTCGGAAAAGAAAATTCCATCGAAAAGTATTTTTAAAAGATTTTTTATCATTCACCATGTCAAAATAATTGTCCAAGGCAATGATAATTCGTGTCGGCCAATATTAAGGATAGTACAAAGCTGTGTAGAGCTATCCAAGACAGGCCTGTGTGTCACACACACATTAAACCAGTTTGTGCAGTCAGTGAGGAAAATACCCTGGTTCATTCGTTCATTCAGACTGTTGTGATTGTGCCTGGTTCCAAAAGAAGCTGCATAATTAATTGCCAATTGACACATATCTGTTATTTGATCCACATGTCGGATGCACACAATTTCTAGACTAAGACAATTACTGAAGTAAAACAAATATTTAAAAATACTTCCCAAATCAATTTTCATATCTAACATAGTCTTTGTTGTAGAACATACTATACAGAATTTTCCTAACTGCTTTTCAATATTGCGTTTAATATTTATGTACTTCTGCTGGCAGTCCCAAGAACCATTGTTTTTGTAATTATATTCTCCAATTTACATTGTTTGTCCAAAGAGGTGTCATATTCACATTCAGCAAAGTTTATAAGTGTACATTATTTCTCCCGAATGTACGGCATTGAAGTGTTCATTCTTTCCGTGGAAATACTGAATACTGAACTGCAATTAAGAAGACACGAAACACAAGTAAATCCGGTTATGGATTAATCTACGTCGGTTTCCTGAATTAACCGCAGACTGTATTGTAACGCATACCTCTATGGTAATAAATGTCAAAGATATAGAGAATAAATAATTACGTTGAATTGTAGAAGTGGCAAGCAATCGCATATGATCTGCATCTATTACGGCACCAATGCAACTAGGCGGGGATAGCGCGGGGATAACAGACGGCATAACGAACGAGTCCTCTGGTTTTTACATCACTTTCTTTCTGAATTGCGTGTACTGTCGCAGTTCGAACACCTTCACACATGCAAAATCCCACGACAAGCCTGGTGATTCGCGAGAATTAACTTTTTGTGTTCATAAAAGATTACAAATAAAGTACTGGGATTTAGTTCAATTGGTCTCGCTGTTTAATAATACAGTCCAGTCACTACATGCCTTTTGTTGTGTTCAATTTGTTGCAGCCCCAAGGACCGGAGAGCTTTTTATCTGCGGCCAGTTGACAAGCCGACGCCGGACGGAGTTTCGTTCATCAACCAACCTATCGGAATACGTCCTCTAACCGGTACAGTGGCACGTCTGTGTAAGAAGGCCGGAATTCCTGGATTCCGTACTAATCATTCCTTACGAGCAACGGCCGCAACACGCATGTACGAGGCCGATGTTGACGAACAACTAATCTGTGAAGTTACAGGCCATCGAAACACGGCTGTTCGCGAATATAAGCGAACAAACGATGCGCAACGCTACACGGGGAGTCGTATTGTGTCTGGAAGGGAAGCCTTCGACCACATTCAACCGGAAAAGAAGGCTCGTTTGGAGGAGTACCAAATGCCTAACATAACTGTCAACGTTAATTTGACAACCAAATAGTCTGTTCTAACGCACGGCCAGTGTGGGTTTCCACACATTTGTGTTCATTTGACTTGTTTTGATTTCGATAACGGACAGATTTTTATTATTCCCATTAAAGAATGTTCTCTGGCATTTCAGTTGTTTCAACTTTTTACATTGATTTACACATGTACAAATCTATAGAATCCATAGGAGTACACACCTTTCACTCCATTATCCGCAGGCAAATGTACAATCTGGGAGACGATTCTTGAAAAATAATCTGCAGTTGGGACAATACTATGACGTCACAGGTGTCGTTTAAAGAAAACTAACACACAGGATGGTCTATTCCATGGTCATCCTCTTGTAGCACGACGTCACCCGCACCTACGTCGCTCGCGTCCACCGCGAGTTTAAACTGTTGGAAAAAGTCTGGAGCCGCGAGCACGGGGTCATTTAACAAGATGGCCTTCAACTTCTCGAATGCCTGTTGGCACTCACTAGTCCAGTTATACAAGACCTTCTTTCCCAGCAAATCGGTCAGAGGAGAGGCAATGGCTGAAAAGTTCCGGCAAAACTTTCTATAATAGCCGGCCATTCCCAGAAACCGCATCAGTTCTTTCTTATTACTGGGAATTGGAAATTTCACAATAGTCTCTACCTTAGCTAAGACCGGCTTCACTTGTCCCTGACCTACTACATGTCCTAAGAACACTACACGAGCTTTGCCGAACTCACACTTTGCAAGATTCACAGTTAATTTTGCCTTAGATTACAAGCGTCTGGTCCGTCATTCATAATTCAGCCGTCGTCCATTAGAGAATATCCGCGTCCATAATCCAAAGACCTATTCCATATTCCATATAACAGTATTAGCATCAAATTCAAAAAGACAATCATAGTATACATAAACATAGGCTTGTTTCTTGCAAGAGAGAAGCGGTCAACACTTTTCAATGATGCCGGCAAGATATCATGATGGTCCAAAAATATCAAATCCGTATCGCTGATCAGTATTCTTAATCCATAATATTCGCTGTAAAGTCGTCATCTAAAGAATGATGTATCTGTCACGCTTTGATTGTGACTGTTCATATGAGTACCATGAGGATCTTGAAGATAACCTATCCAGAAATGCACGTATTCTAAGCATGTGCTGCTTCCATTTTTCACTATGAATAACAATATCATCAATATATGTTTCACAACCTTCTAGGTGTGCTATTACGCCATTTACCAGGCGCTGGAACGTGGCGGGCGAGTTTTTCATACCAAAAGGCATGACTTTGTATTGATACAGAGAATCCGGGGTTACAAATGCGGAGATCTCCTTGGCCCTATCAGTGAGTGGAACCTGCCAATAACCCTTTAAAAGGTCAAATTTGGTGACATATTTTGCAGAACCAATTTTGTCGATACAGTCATCAATCCTAGGTATGGGATAAGAATCAGACCGTGAAACACTATTGACACGGCGATAATCTGTGAAGAAACGCCAGCTTGAATCTGGCTTTGGAACTAACAAACATGGAGAACTCCACTCACTGTGGCTAGGTTCTATGATGTCATTTTGCAACATGTAACTCACTTCTTCGCGAAGCTGTTTCAACTTCACAAGGTTCATGCGATACGCATGTTGTTTTACTGGAGCAGCTTCGCCTACCTCTGCGTCATGGTACACTAAGTCAGTTCTATTAGGTACATCCGGAAACAAATGAGCATATTCATGAATTAGACTAAACAATTCCTCTTGCTCTACTGGTGACAAATGGTCTAATTTCTTGTCTAAGTGAAGTAATACATCAGAGTTTTGCAACTTTGGGGTACATTCAAGTTTATCATACAACAAACCATCAGAACTTCCCAAACTTACACTATCCTCTTGAGTTTCATTCTGCACAGCTGCCAAACTACACACAGTTTCCAAACGCTACTCTCTCGTGATATTCTTTCATCATGTTTACATGACACAACTCTTTCTGTTTCCGACGACCAGGAGTTTCAACAATGTAATCAACTTCCCCAACCTTACTTTGAACAACGTAGGGGCCGAAAAAACGAGCTGATAATGGACGTCGAGGAATGGGAAGCAGAACCAACACCTTATCACCTGCCTTAAAGCACCGGGGTTTAGCCCTCTTATCATAAGAAGCTTTCATTTTGCCTTGTGCAACTTTCAAATGCTTCCTAGCTACCTCACAAGCCTTAACCAATCTTCCTCTAAACGTAGATACATACTCTAAGAGGTTAACTTCCACTTCCTCAGGCAACCACTTTTCCATCAAAAGTTTCAATGGCCCACGCACAGTGTGGCCAAATGCCAACTCGAAAGGACTAAATCCCAAAGATTCCTGCATAGACTCCCTCGTCGCAAGGAGCAACATGTGAATACCTTCATCCCAGTCCTTTTCACAGTCAAAGCAATAAGTCTTAATCATGTTTTTTAATGTTTGGTGGAACCTCTCCACAGCCCCCTGAGACTGTGGGTGGTATGCACTAGAGTTATTTTGCTTAATCCCTAACTGGTACATCACTTGCTGAGTTCCAGACAAGAAGTTTGATCCTTGATCAGATTGGATGGACTTCGGAAGACCAACAAAGATAAAAAACTTCACTAGTTCTTTTACAATGATAGGGGCAGTTATCTTTCTCAAAGGAATGGCCTCTGGGAACCTTGTCGAAGTACACATAATCGTGAGCAGGTATTGATTACCCGACCTCGTTTTTGGCAAACGGCCTACACAATCAACAATAACCCTACTAAATGGTTCATGAAGAGCTGGTATAGGCTGTAAAGGGGCCACATGGATCTTTTGATTTGGCTTACCAACTACCTGACACGTATGACAGGTTTTGCAATACTTCTACACATCACGCCTCAAACGTGGCCAATAAAAATGCTGCAATATCTTCTTATATGTCTTATTCATTCCTAAGTGACCAGCAAGAGGAGTCCCGTGTGCCAAACTCAAATTTCTTGCCTATATACCTTAGGCACAACTATCTGGTACACAACCTGCCAGACTTCATCAACAGGAGCATCTCTAGGTCTCCATTTCCTCATCAAAACTCCACCACTCAAAAAGTAACACTCTGGCGCTTTAGCTGCCTCTTCCTCACTAAGAGCCTTTTCAAACAACAAGGAGAGCTCTAAATCACTCCCCTGTTCTACAACTAGACTTTTTCTGGTAATAGCAGAGTCACATGACACTTCAACTTGAGCAACAGGCTCACCAAGAGAATGGCTCTTGCTTTTTCTCTCATTCTCACCCAAATGTGCCAAAAAGGTGTTTTCTACCTCCACATGTAAATTGGAATCCTCCTGAATTTTCAAATCACTCTCCCCAGTTGCCTTACTAACCATAGGCCGTGTTACAGCACAAGCAGGGAATATTTCAGGAAGTTCCTCCTCCAACTTACAATTACCTTCTCCACTAACACAAGGCTCAGTTATCATACGTGGATCAGCTAAAACTCTATTACCAGTCATTTCCCAAAAGTAAGGTTATACCTTCAATGAGCAGGGTAGGTCTAACCTCAACAGTTACAGGGCCCACTACAAAATCAGACTCCAAATGCACAACATACAGTGGTACACTAATAAATCCTAACTCTACCCCTTGTATCTACACACTTTCACCCGCCGAGGACTGCTCGGACAATGGAAGGACCCCTTCTAGCAACAAGATCTGTGAGACATCAGTATCTCTTAATATTTTCACAGGTTTTAAGGTACCTTCACCACCTAAGGACACAACACCTTCTGAAATGAATGGTTTGTACTCACCCATAATGTTGTCTGTCTCTGCTCTTATAGTTTCACTACCCAACAAGTTATCACCAACCTGCGATGGCAATTTGACAGTGGTAAGGGCGTTATTTGAAAACTTACTCTTTTCTTTTCTCTGAAGAGACCAACAAAGGGACATAGGGTGTCCTTTCTTTTTACAGTAGCTGCACACAACATTACTACTTCCAGACTTCCATCAGATGAAAAATCAGACTTAGTTTTAGCTAAATCATTTTTTCATGCACACCCTTAAACTTGTCACTAACTGCATCACTATGCACAAAATTGCGGCTTCGAACAGGCTTTCCCTGACTCTCTTTTGTGAACACACTTCTACCAAAGAAAATCTTATGTGTCAGAGCATAATCATCAGCCTATAATCAAACTTCTACCAAAGGAAATCTTATGTTACAAGCGTCTAGTCCGTCATTCGTAATCCAGCCGTCGTCCATTAGAGAATATCCGCGTCCATAATCCAAAGACCTATTCCATTTTCCATTTAACAGTATTAGCACCAAATTCAAAAAGACAATCATAGTATACAAAAACGTAGGCTTCTTTCCTGCAAGAGAGAAGCGGTCAACACTTTTCAATGATGCCGGCAAGACATCATGATGTTCCAAAAATATCAAATCCGTATCGCTGATCAGTCAGAGCATAATCATCAGCCATAATTGCTGCATTCCCTAAATTCTCTACTTTCTGCTCATCCAAGTGAGTTTTTACACCACTATTAATACACCCCTTAAACTCTTCTAAAAGAATTAACTGCTTAAGTTTTCCAAAATCTTCACCTACTTCCTTAGATGTACACCATCTATCAAACAAATTATCTTTTTCTCTAGCAAACTCAACATGAGTTTGATCTTTCTGCTTTGATGAGTTTCGAAACTTTTGCCTATATGCTTCTGGTACCAATTCATAAGCCTGTAAAATATGTTTTTATAGTAGCATATACTGCACTTTCTGCTACCGGCAAATCTGAATATGTTTCTTGTGCTTTTCCCTTAAGCAATAGAGTCCAAACATCCTCAGGCCACTTTAAACTTCCAGCAGCTTTCTCAAAATGCATGAAATATTTATCAACCTCACTCTCCTGAAATGGAGGTGCTAAACGAACATGCTTACTTGCATCAAATGCACCACTGATTTGAGGTCTAACACTCTAAGCTTGCTGTACTTGTTGTGTTTCTAGTTCTTTTTCTCTAATCTTAAATTCCAACTCCTTTTTAACCTCGAACTCCCTTATTTCCTTTTGATATTCCAACTCTAACTTCCTTATTTCCAATGCACTTACACCAGTAGTCTTGTATTCCACTGAACTCAAAGCTGAAGCTGGCAAAATCTCATTTTGAACTAAAAATTCCAAAAGTGATTTCTTTATTTCATACTTTTTTATTCCTGGATTCACACTAATAATTTTGAAATATTTAGCCAACTCCAAAAGCTCAGATTTTCTCAAGCTGTTGATATCCTCTAGAGTGTGATTTTTTAGCGAACTTTCCTACCTCAAAGACCATGTTTGGTTGCACCCGTAAATCCACAATAAATATGCTGGCTATAAACTTTCTCAAGAAATAATCCAAAAAGAGGCTAGAAATATTCTGGAAAGAATCCGGGCAAGCTCGCCAGTTCCTGTTACGTAATTTTGATCTCTAATTCCAATAATTCTGCCAGTCTGGTAAACAGGAAAAAGGGTGACACCAACACAGCCTTTTAACATATCACGGTATTTAATTTCCCGCATTACACTGCCATCTACAGGACAAAATTACATCAACAACAAACAACATATTCACAATTATTTCATGATTAGAAAATTAGGAATTTAAACTACTGTATCGCCACTAATTATTTCATAATTACGGTCATACTTATCGTGCACAGTTGGGGCCCAGCATCGTAGTTAACATCTCACATCGAATTTCCATTCCGACCGAAACGCGTCACGCGAACCAGTTTATACAGCTGGAACAGAGTCTACCATTGTCATTCACTCACAAGACATGTTTAACTGAATACCACGCACAGCAAAACACAGAACTTCCATGTAAACGGAGCTCTCCAAAGTGCATTAACACTCAGTTACAGAGGAACATAGACATTGTCACAGACGAAGTATAAGACATTGTCACTTGTCTCTGGCCTGAGACGTATTTACAAACACAGATTTTTCATCTAGCTGCCGGCAGAAAACTGACATTTCGTCCGCCGTTTCACCACTGTATAGTCACATAGCGCAATAATCTTACTAAGGGGTCAACCCCAATTTACGGATCAGCCTACGGGGACATCGTAAACTATCCCTTTCTGGAGAGTAATATTCCAGAGGGACCTGCATATGGCGTATATATATCACGCCTAGTAGCATTTGCTAGATCCTGTGTTGAATGTGAAGATTTTAATCAACGTCACAAAACATTGTTGCAGAAACTTATAAAACAGGGCTACACCACCAAGCGCCTCCATTCAAAGTTTCTCAAATTTGGCAATACATATCGCATGCTGATAGCAAAATACGAGCGTAGCGTGCAAGATCTATGGCGTTACGTTTCGTAACTTGTGTCTAATTCCACTTAACCCGGGGCCAGGGGCCGTGTACCCATGTACTTCTAGATTCTCATCGTACTCATATGAACAGTCACAATCAAAGCGTGACTGAGATACATCATTCTTTAGATCTCGATTTTACAACGAATATTATGGATTAAGAATACTGATCAGCGATACGGATTTGATATTTTTGGAAAATCATGATGTCTTGCCGGCATCATTGAAAACTGTTGACCGCTTCTCTCTTGCAGGAAACAAGCCTATGTTTATGTATACTATGATTGTCTTTTTGAATTTGGTGCTAATACTGTTATATGGACTATGGAATAGGTCTTTGGATTATGGACGCGGATATTCTCTAATGGACGACTGCTGAATTATGAATGACGGACAAGAAGCTTGTAATCTTATAGTTACAACTACGTAACACATATAATTTCAGATGATGTGAATGAATATTTCCATTTTTGAGAAAAAGGTGACATAATGGAGCTTTACGAGGAATGGCATGATTGCAAGCGAATATATATTCAGCACAATTTTGTTATGCACATAATAATGGGTTTCGTATAATTCTGACAACTTTGAAGTGATATATTATCAGACGAACATTGAAAAAAAGTTAATGAGTAAGCATTGGATTCAAGGACATGTCACAGTTTGTTGGTATCGCAGGCCCCAATATAATCAAATAACAGAATAATGCAGGGAAATTTAATCGACCAATATAATAATATTTAATCTAGAACACCATCATCATTTTTTCAGCCATTACTTTGAGCAGAACAGATATCGTGTTCCTATCCTTAAAGATTATCCTGATGTCGGATGTATGATTCAAATGTTGGTTCATGTCTGAATGTCTCTAACACCATGGAGATGTAAAACACGTGATGTTCAAAGGTCGTTCATTCGCGCAAATAATCATAGTAGGATTATCTATCACTGAAATCATGCATTTCTAATGATTTCAGTAAAATTTTAGTAATGTCGAACTGTCGTTTCTATGTCGTACTAGATCATCATGCCTCAATGAGTTGTTCCCCTCACGTGGGCAGAATATCATTCACAGTTTCTTCCCTTGACATGCTTGAAGGATACGCTACGTCGAGTTGCCCCACTTTGTTAGATGGAATGTAATTCCTAATTTTATCCCAGTTAAATTTTTAGCTGTGTCAGATATCTCAGTTTGGCACTTCTTCCCATTTTACTTCGAGTCAGACAAATTATATTGGGTAGTCGTCAAAAGTTTCACTCATTAATGTTTAATCATGTCATATACGCCTGACGGACTTCCCCATTTTGAATATTTAGATACGTAGGACAGGTCAGCTTGGTTTCCCTGTATTATTTTATTCTGAGAAAGATACGTCCCCCTTTGGCAGACAGAATGCAATTTCCAGGTCTCTTCATTGAAATTTTTTAGCCTTCTCAGATAACAAAGTTTGGTATTTCTGTTCAATGTCGTACTAGATTACCATGCCTTATTGAATTTCCCTATTAGGTAGACAGAATGGCATTTCCAGTTTCTTCATTTAAAATTTCAGTCCTGTCAGATACGCCAGTTTGATTTCCCTCATTTAAATATATGGATATGTCAGGTTAATCTTTCCGTTCTATTTTACTCCGCGAAGGTTAACCCTTTCTTACATGAGACCATAAAGAGACGTGATACAAAATTATATTTAGTGTCCTGCCCGCTGAGGATGATATTAGAAAATCTCCATATTCATTTTGCGAATTACAAGCGTCTGGTCCGTCATTCATAATTCAGCCGTCGTCCATTAAAGGTTAGCCGCGTCCATAATCCAAAGACCTATAACATCATTAGCACCAAATTCAAAGAGACAATCAAAATATACATCAACATAGGCTAGTTTCCTGCAAGAGAGAAGCGGTCAACAATGTTCAATGACACCGTTAAGACATCATGACGTTCCAAAAATATAAAATCCGTATCGCTGATAATCGACAGGATATTCGTTGTAAAGTCGTCATCTAGAGAATGATCTCAGATACGCTTTGATTGTTTCTGTTCATGTGAACATCATGAGGATGTTGAAGTACATGAGTTCGTCCGGCCCATGGCCCCGGGTGTACAAAGAATAGCCCCAAATACAATCATTCGTCACCTCTCCTTAAAACTTATGTTGCCACTATGCACTTCTGGGACACATACTTGTGGCAAAATATGTTGCCACCATGCATTTACGGAAACAAGGAATACATTTGAAATCTGCTGACAAAAAGGTCGGCAAATTCAAGTGAAACTTACACACACTGCACCTCAGTTCACACGTTTAGTATATGTTGACTAAACTATTACATCCCCTGGAAAGTTTTGCACGTCATGCTTAACGCGTTTTGTCCGTGTTGATATTTCTCTCTGGTTTTGATCCAAGAGAAACAAGGAGTCATATTTAGTAGTCCCCGATGGGTAGATAGAATGAATAGTCATCTCAGATATATAAGTTTGGTATTTCTCCACCACTTTGCATTGTGTAAGATAGCCCGCATTGAGTAGTCCCCCTTGCTTAGATGGAATGTCATTTTATGTTATCCCTCTTTTCAATTGGTTGGTCATGTCCGATACGTCAGTTTGATTTCACTTTCATTTGCTTCTCGACAGAAGGTCACATTCTCTCCAGTCTCATACAAGTGGATATGCCACTTTTAATATTCCCCTTATTCTCGATTTCTTGTCTATTGACTCATTTTCTCATTTTCATTTGTTTAGGAAGAGGTGATCGTTATATCTTATTTTCTCTTGAATTTTCAGTCGTGTCAGCTATTTCATTTTACTATTTTTCTCTCCTATCGCTGGAGACAGGTGAACCCTCCATGCCCCATGTTCCCAAAAATCTGGATCTCTCATAATAGCTAGAGAGCATTGAACGAAGCAATGTATTACATTCATTTCCAGTATTGTGCCAGTGTATTAAAGGGGAAAATTTTGGGAACTGCGGGCATATAGATCTGGAATCAACCATCCCCAAGTACATGTTGAGCTCTATTGAAATGAACATGTAGCTATATACATGTAGCTGTAACTAAGACGGAATAAAGGGGAGAAAAATCTACCTCAATATTTCCTGCGAGATGGCAAAAAGGGAGAGAAATCTACCTCAACATATTCGGCGAGAGGAGAGAAAACCTTACCTCACGGCAGCACGACAGTGCGACAGTCTCCGAGCTACCTTAGTGAAGATGGAATTAAGGGGAAGAGAAATCTGAATCAATATATTCTGTGAGAGGCGATAAAAGGGAGAGAAATCTACATCGACATCTTCTGTGAAGGGATGGATAGAGGAGAGAAAGACTTACCTCACGACAGCACGACAGTGCGAGAGTTTCCAAGCTCCTGTACTGAAGACGGAATAAAGGGGAGAGAAATCTACTTCAAGATTTCCTGCGAGACGGCAAAAAGGGGAGAGAAATCTATTTCAACATATTTGGCGAATGTATAGAGGGGAGGAAACTTTATCTCACGACAGCACGACAGTGCGACAGTCTCCAAGCTACCTTACTAAAGACGGAATTAAGGGGGAGAGAATTCTGAATCAATATATTCTGTGATAGGCGATAAAGGGGAGGGAATTGTGCCAAGATCTATTCGGTGAAGGGATGGATAGTGGAGAGAAAAACTTACCTCACGACAACACGACAGTGCGACAGTCTCCAAGCTCCCGTACTGAAGACGGAATAAAGGGGAGAGAAATCCACCTCAATATTTCCTGCGAGACGGCAAAAAGGGAAGAGAAATCTACCTCAAAATATTCGGCGAATGTATAGAGGAGAGAAAACCTTACCTCACGACAGCATGACAGTGCGACAGCCTCCAAGCTACCTTACTAAAGACGGAATTAAGGGGAGACAAATCTGAATCAATATATTCTGTGAGAGGCGATAAAACGTAGAGAAACCTCGACATGTTCTGTGAATGGCTGGATACAGGAGAGAAACCTTTACCTCACGAAAGCACGACAGTGCGACAGTCCCCGGGCCAAGATACCTTACTATAGACAGAACAAAGGAGAGAGAAATCTATCTCAACATATTCGGTGAAGGGATCAATGGATAGGAGAGAGAAAAACTTACCTCACGACAGCACGACAGTGCGACAGACTCCAAGCTACCTCACTAAAGACGGAATAAAGGGGAGGGAAATCTGCCTCAATATATTCTGCCAGAGGCAATCAAGGGGAGACAATTTACCATTTGGCAAATGGATGGATAGAGGAGAGAAAGACTTACCTCACGACAACACGACAGTGCGACAGTCTCCAAGCTCCCGTACTGAAGACGGAATAAAGGGGAGACAAATCTACCTCAATATTTCCTGCGGGAAGGCAAAAAGTGGAGAGAAATCTACATCCACCTATTCGGCGAATGTATAGAGGAGAGAAAACCTTAACTCACGACAGTACGAAAGTGCGACAGTCTCCAAGCTACCTTACTAAAGACGGAATTAAGGAAGAGAGCAATCTGAATCAACAAATTCTGTGACAGGCGATAAAGGGAAGGGATTTGTACCATGATCTATTCGGTGAAGGGATGGATAGTGGAGAGAAAAAGTTACCTCACGACAGAAGGACGGTGCGACAGTCTCCAATCTCCCGTACTGAAGACGGAATAAAGGAGAGAGAAATCTACCTCAAAATTTCATGGGAGACGGAAAAAAGGAGAGAGAAATCTATCTCAACATATTAGGCGAATGTATAGAGGAGAGAAAACCTTACCTCATGACAGCACGACAGTGCGACAGTCTCCAAGCTACCTTACTAAAGACGGAATTAAGGGGGAGAGAAATCTGAATCAATATATTCTGTGAGGGACGATAAAGGGGAGAGGAATCTACATCGACATCTTCGGTGAAGAGATGGATAGAGGAGAGAGAGACTTGCCTCACGACAGCATGACAGTGTGACAGTTTCCAAGCTCCTGTACTGAAGACGGAATAAAGGGGAGAGAAAGCTACCTCAATATTTCCTGCGAGACGGCAAAAAGGGGAGAGAAATCTACCTCAACATATTAGGTGAGTGTATAGAGGAGAGAAAACTTTACCTCATGAGAGCACGACAGTGCGACAGTCTCCAAGCTACCTTACTAAAGACGGAATTAAGGGGGAGAGAAATCCGAATCAATATATTCTGTGGCAGGCGATAAAGGGGAGAGAAATCTACCTCGACATGTTCTGTGAAGGGCTGGATAGAGGAGAGAAACACTTACCTCACGACAGCACGACAGTGCGACAGTCACCGGGCCAAGATACCGTACTATAGACAGAACTAAGGGGAGAGAAATCTATCTCAACATATTCGGTGAAGGGATCAATGTATGGAGGAGAGAAAAACTTACCTCACGACAGTCCGATAGACTCCCAGCTACCTTAATAAAGACGGAATAAATGGGGGGGGGGGAATCTGCCTCAATATATTCTGTGAGAGGCGATCAAGGGGAGGTCAATTTACCTCCACTCATTCAGAGAAGGGATGGATAGAGGAGAGAAAACCTTAACTCACGACAGCACGAGAGTGCGACAGTCTCCAAGCTACCTTACTAAAGAAGGTATTAAGGGGGAGAGAAATCTGAATCAACATATTGTGTAACAGGCGATAAAGGGGAGAGAATTGTACCATGATCTATTTGGTGGAGGGATGGATAGTGGAGAGAAAAACTTACCTCACGACAGAAGGACGGTGCGACAGTCTCCCACCTTCCGTACTGAAGACGAAATAAAGGAGAGAGAAATCTACCTCAATATTTCCTGGGAGACGGCAAAAAGGGGAGAGAAATCTGCCTCAACATATTAGGCGAATGTATAGAGGAGAGAAAACCTTACCTCATGACAGCACGACAGTGCGACAGTCTCCAAGCTATCTTACTAAAGACGGAATTAAGGGGGAGAGAAATCTGAATCAATATATTCTGTGAGGGGCGATAAAGGGGAGAGGAATCTACATCGACATCTTCGGTAAAGAGATGGATAGAGGAGAGAGAGACTTACCTCACGACAGCATGACAGTGTGACAGTTTCCAAGCTCCTGTACTGAAGACGGAATAAAGGGGAGAGAAATCTACCTCAATATTTCCTGCGAGACGGCAAAAAGGGGAGAGAAATCTACCTCAACATATTAGACGAATGTATAGAGAAGAGAAAACCTTACCTCATGACAGCACGACAGTGCGACAGTCTCCAAGCTACCTAACTAAAGACGGAATTAAGGCGGAGAGAAATCCGAATCAATATATTCTGCGACAGGCGATAAAGGGGAGAGAATTCTACCATGATCTATTCGGTGAAGGGATGGATAGTGGAGAGAAAAACTTACCTCACGACAGCATGACAGTGCTACAGTCTCCAAGCTACCTTACTAAAGACGGAATTAAGGGGGAGAGAAATCTGAATCAATATATTCTGTGAGAGGCGATAAAGGGGAGAGAAATCTACCTCGACATGTTCTGTGAAGGGCTGGATAGAGGAGAGAAACACTTACCTCACGACAGTGCGACAGTGCCACAGTCCCTGGGTCAAGATACCTTAATATAGACAGAACAAAGGGGAGAGAAATCTATCTCAACATATTCGATGAAGGGATCAATGGATGGAGGAGAGAAATACTTACCTCGCGACAGCACGACAGTCCGACAGACTCCCAGCTACCTTAATAAAGACGGAATAGGGGGCGGGGGGGAAATCTGCCTCAATATATTCTGCGAGAGGCGATCAAGGGGAGGTCAATTTACCTCGACTCATTCAGAGAAGGGATGGATAGAGGAGAGAAAACCTTAACTCACGACAGCACGAAAGTGCGACAGTCTCCAAGCTACCTTACTAAAGAAGGTATTAAGGGGGAGAGAAATCTGAATCAACATATTGTGTGACAAGCGATAAAGGGGAGAGAATTGTACCATGATCTATTCGGTGAAGGGATGGATAGTGGAGAGAAAAAGTTACCTCACGACAGAAGGACGGTGCGACAGTCTCCAAGCTCCCGTACTGAAGACGGAATAAAGGAGAGAGAAATCTACCTCAATATTTCCTGGGAGACGGCAAAAAGGGGAGAGAAATCTACCTCAACATATTAGGCGAATGTATAGAGGAGAGAAAACCTTACCTCACGACAGCACGACAGTGCGACAGTCTCCAAGCTACCTTACTAAATGAACACATCTATCACTCGTAGAAAGAGTTTACATGCCCAAGTTGCTCAACTCTGTCGGCATGTTGTGACTCTTGGTTAGAGTACATGTATGTGCACCGGGGAGTCATGGCGGGCTACTGGAATGAATGGTAATTCATTTGACATACATCTTATTTGTGAATAATTTGCAGCTTCAGGTCCATCAGGCACAAGTAAAACATGTGACATGAAGAACTTCCTGGCAAAACCACTGCAGACTGTGTGTGGTGACAAGGAAAAAACACTACTGATCGACGAGTACACAAAGAGTGGCATCCATCAGCACCTTGACGACAATGATGGTGAAGGATGCATTTTTTCGGACGAGATCCATACGACATTGAGAACAGCCCTTTCTCGAGACAAGGAGGGCAGTGGGAGGCGGGCCGTGCTGAACAAGCTATGGTCCAACAGTGGTTGGAAAACGAATTTTACTGCCTCCAAGGAGAGAAGTGTGGAGAACTCCAATGTTGTGATTTGTGGATTAACACAGGTATGTATTGAATTAGTTTTCAAAGTTAAGGAAAGTTGTACTATTACTGAACTATGCTTTTCAATAAGATGAATGTTTGTTGGTTATTGTGAGAGGTTTATCAGTGTTTAGGAGACATGGAAACACTGGTCATACGGGAGACCATGACATGGACACGATCTTTCGATTTTCAAGGTTAAAGTGTAAGTTTAATGGTATGTGTTGATTAGAAAAGACAATGTATGTTGTTAAAACTTTTGTAAGCCCCACGCCTACCATCACAGTGGTGTTAGTGCCTTGTGTAAGATTGCATATTTGAAGGCAGCATTGTTTAATGATAATACATCCTGAAACTTGAAGATGTTACCAGTCTGACAATTCTCTCTAAAGTTTTATCACACTAGCAACACTCAAGTAACATACATGTACTGTGTGAAATATTATCGCTCTCGTTTGAACAGAAGTTGCATTTTTGATTACTAATTAGCTTGATGTTAAATAAAAAGGATTTGCAATGTAGTTAACAAAATTCTGTGTAATACATGTAGATTGAATTGTTCATTTGTAAGTTTAGTGTTTTTTGTTCTTGTCATTGGTATTGTAATATATATAAATTTTATGTATCTGCTTCTAGTTTTCTGGACCAATGGGTTCTAAAAATATTTGGTTTCATTTCTGTTCCCACACATCTTGTTTCGATGACTTCATAAAAATACTATATTATTTTCCACATCCTAGGGGGGAAGGAGAGTAAACAATACACTTGGGGATAGTAGTCCTAAAGGAGAATGGCATGGCTTTGACATTTTGTCAAGAATAGTTTTTTTTTAACTTTCACAGTCCATCCGGTCCCCGTATTTCACTCGAGAACTGAATTTACACCTTTCCTATCATTTGACATTTTGGCAAATTGAACTATTATACTATAATGGACGTAGGTTGATACAGAGTTTTACTGACCCATTTGGGTAATATTGGCCAAGGTCGAAGGTGTCCGTGAAAGTCGCTTTCGAGTGATTCAGGAGGCCTCACATGTGACTGTGACTGTGTTTATTATATGATCAGTGATTGAATAAAACTTCTTCATTGGGTTTAACTTGGCAGCCGTCAATATCGTGTTTTATCAGACCCACCAGTCAATGACACGATGAAATTGAAGTGATGGGATATCAGTTATATAAGAATACTTATTCAAGTACTTTTTTCATCACAGTATGACTCATGGATCAGTATATACCGACAATTACACAGCAGCATTGATGGGCTCCTTGACAGGATTGTCCAGCTCATGGTTAAGCCTGTGTGGTGCAAGAGTTCAGTGCGGACAGAGGCAAAACAAAAGCTTGGTCAACAATTTGCTGCTATATCACCAACAGAGATGCGGCACAAATTGTACTTGGAGCACCACGAAGAGGACAAGCAGTTATATACACTGTTGATGATGATGGAGTGGATGTTCTGAATGAGGCAAATGACGCAATGATGGAAGAACTGAATGGATATCGTTATCATTAGATGTACTTTGCCTGCATTCAAGGTAATGTTGTAAATGCAAGTGAAAAGAATAATATTACATTCGGTCGCTGTACCTGTCCTATAATGTCCTCAAATTGGCAGCACATAATGGATGGCAATGCCCAATGGTTTCGATGTGGGCATGTGGGTTCTGTTTATAGTGCTGTGCAGCTCATGGAGATCATTGTCCATATGTTTTATAATGTGTAATTTGTTTGTTGCAGGTTGAAAATGGGAGTTTTGAGTTTTCAAACACCATGAGTAAATTTACAGACAATGTAGTGAAGCTGGCACTGGGCCTTCACAACATTGTGGAGTACGTTGATTGTGTTATGAATGAACGTCCTGTGGACTTTTCGCACACACTGACATTAGAGGACATAAAGAGGGGGGCAGTCCTGCTAACGGTGTGTCGGAAGCAGAGCAAAATGATTTCTGAGGTGAGTGCATAAATGTGGTATTGATTTAATATGACATATGCAGTGAAACCTGGAAGAAGTGACCAATGACGGGACCAAGCGAAAATGTATCTATTGACAGTGCCTCAGTTTTCTCAGGTTTTGCACTAGTGGCAGTGACTTTCACGTGTGAACACAATATCTATGGCCGTAATAGAGCTAGCTTCTTGACAATTGGCACAATGCTGCCTTATGAGAACCTGCACGTGAAGTTCACTCAGGACTGACCGTTACCTATTTTGAAAGGTCACAGAGACAAAAATGTGAATACCAGTGACAGTCCCTTGTCAACATCTAAGGGGCAAATAGAGCTAGGTTGATATTTGACACAAGACTGTCTTAAGGCAGAGTGTAGGTGAAATTCACGTAGAACTGACATTGATCTGTTTTCAAATGTAATGGAGTGGAAGATGTGAATACCAGTGACAGTCCTTTGTGAATACAGTATTTAAGGGCCAAATACAGTTCATGCAGAACTGACCTTGACATTGACCTATTTTCAAATGTAACAGAATTAAAGATGTGAATACCGGTGACAGTCCCTTGTGAACACAGTATTTAAGGGCCAACAACATTTATTGCCACCTGAACCACCCAGAATCGTAACATTTATGAGTATTTTAGGATACTAGATTGGTTATTAGTTATCAGTAAGTTTATGAAAAACAAATGATTTTGAGTTCACATAATAATATTTCAGGCACTGGAGAGACATCTAGACATGGATATGTCCCCACCAGGCCCCACTCTGTGCGAAATGGCGTTGAAACGGCCAGGACCATTTGTCCCAGTCAGAGAATTGATGAGGAAGGCAGGGCCCAAAAATGCTGCCGGTTATGTTGTGGAAGACTCTCTGCCCTGGCGTGTGATGGACTTGGAGAAGTCATTGATGTCAGAAACTCAAAGGTGTTCATCAAAGCTTTGCCGGTAAATGAGGCAGATACAGAAAAGTAAGTTTGCATTATAAAGTCTTCTTAGAGATGTTTGTATATGTAGATGAAGATGTTAATTACACGTCGAAAAACCGGATGTATGATTGTGTGATATGTATCGGTGTATGAATGTGCTCGGTCCAGTGGAAGCTAAACTGGCTACTGAGGGTAAATATGGTGTATTATTATTATTATTATATATTGCTGCTAGTGTCATCCATCCATCATGCACATGAACATATCAACATATTGTGTGACAGGCGATAAAGGGGAGAGAATTGTACCATGATCTATTCGGTGAAAGGATGGGTAGTGGAGAGAAAAAATTACCTCCCCACAGAACGACAGTGCGACAGTCTCCAAGCTCCCGTACTGAAGACGGAATAAAGGAGAGAGAAATCTACCTCAATATTTCCTGGGAGACGGCAAAAAGGGGAGAGAAATCTACCTCAACATATTAGGCGAATGTATAGAGGAGAGAAAACCTTACCTCACGACAGCACGACAGTGCGACAGTCTCCAAGCTACCTTACTAAATGAACACATCTATCACTCGTAGAAAGAGTTTACATGCCCAAGTTGCTCAACTCTGTCGGCATGTTGTGACTCTTGGTTAGAGTACATGTATGTGCACCGGGGAGTCATGGCGGGCTACTGGAATGAATGGTAATTCATTTGACATACATCTTATTTGTGAATAATTTGCAGCTTCAGGTCCACCAGGCGCAAGTAAAACATGTGGCATGAAGAACTTCCTGGCAAAACCGCTGCAGACTGTGTGTGGTGACAAGGAAAAAAACACTACTGATCGACGAGTACACAAAGAGTGGCCTCCATCAGCACCTTGACGACAATGATGGTGAAGGATGCATTTTTTCGGACGAGATCCATACGACATTGAGAACAGCCCTTTCTCGAGACAAGGAGGGAAGTGGGAAGCGGGCCGAGCTGAACAAGCTGTGGTCCAACAGTGGTTGGAAAACGACTTGTTCTGCCTCCAAGGAGAGAAGTGTGGAGAGCTCCAATGTTGTGATTTGTGGATTAACACAGGTATG
Organism: Hanleya hanleyi; assembly: GCA_036873755.1. Taxonomy (NCBI): domain Eukaryota; kingdom Metazoa; phylum Mollusca; class Polyplacophora; order Lepidopleurida; family Hanleyidae; genus Hanleya; species Hanleya hanleyi. Next base: position 151,250 of record JAVTVY010038840.1, read on the forward strand.
TATTGAATTAGTTTTCAAAGTTAAGGAAAGTTGTACTATTACTGAACTATGCTTTTCAATAAGATGAATGTTTGTTGGCTATTGTGAGAGGTTTATCAGTGTTTAGGAGACATGAAAACACTGGGCATACGGGAGACCATGACATGGACACGATCTTTCGATTTTCAAGGTTAAAGTGTAATTCTAATGGTATGTGTTGATTAGAAAAGACAATGTATGTTGTTAAACTTTTGTAAGCCCCACGCCTAACATCAGAGTGGTGTTAGTGCCTTGTGTAAGATTGCATATTTGAAGGCAGCATTGTTTAATGATAATACATCCTGAAACTTGAAGATGTTACCAGTCTGACAATTCTCTCTAAAGTTTTATCACACTAGCAGCACTCAAGTAACATACATGTACTGTGTGAAATATTATCGCTCTCGTTTGAACAGAAGTTGCATTTTTGATTACTAATTAGCTTGATGTTAAATAAAAAGGATTTGCAATGTAGTTAACAAAATTCTGTGTAATACATGTAGATTGAATTGTTCATTTGTAAGTTTAGTGTTTTTTGTTCTTGTCATTGGTATTGTAATATATATAAATTTTATGTATCTGCTTCTAGTTTTCTGGACCAATGGGTTCTAAAAATATTTGGTTTCATTTCTGTTCCCACACATCTTGTTTCGATGACTTCATAAAAATACTATATTATTTTCTACATCTTAGGGGGAAAGGAGAGTAAACAATACACTTGGGGATAGTAGTCCTAAAGGAGAATGGCATGGCTTTGACATTTTGTCAAGAATAGGTTTTTTTTAACTTTCACAGTCTATCCGGTCCCCGTATTTCACTCGAGAACTGAATTTACACCTTTCCTATCATTTGACATTTTGGCAAATTGAACTATTATACTATAATGGACGTAGGTTGATACAGAGTTTTACTGACCCATTTGGGTAATATTGGCCATGGTCGAAGGTGTCCGTGAAAGTCGCTTTCGAGTGATTCAGAAGGCCTCACATGTGACTGTGACTGTGTTTATTATATGATCAGTGATTGAATAAAACTTCTTCATTGGGTTTAACTTGGCAGCCGTCAGTATCGTGTTTTATCAGACCCACCAGTCAATGACACGATGAAATTGAAGTGATGGGATATCAGTTATATAAGAATACTTATTCAAGTACTTTTTTCATCACAGTATGACTCATGGATCAGTATATACCGAGAATTACACAGCAGCATTGATGGGCTCCTTGACAGGATTGTCCAGCTCATGGTTAAGCCTGTGTGGTGCAAGAGTTCAGTGCGGACAGAGGCAAAACAAAAGCTTGGTCAACAATTTGCTGCTATATCACCAACAGAAATGCGCACAAATTGTACTTGGACCACCACGAAGAGGACAATGCAGTTATATACACTGTTGATGATGATGGAGTGGATGTTCTGAATGAGGCAAATGACGCAATGATGGAAGAACTGAATGGATTTTGGATATCGTTATCATTAGATGTACTTTGCCTGCATTTAAGGTAATGTTGTAATGCAAGTGAAAAGAATAATATTACATTCGGTCGCTGTACCTGTCCTAAAATGTCCTCAAATTGTCAGCACATTATGGATGGCAATGCCCAATGGTTTCGATGTGGGCATGTGGGGTCTGTTTATAGTGCTGTACAGCTCATGTAGATCATTGTCCATATGTTTTATAATGTGTAATTTGTTTGTTGCAGGTTGAAAATGGGAGTTTTGAGTTTTCAAACACCATGAGTAAATTTACAGACAATGTAGTGAAGCTGGCACTGGGCCTTCACAACATTGTGGAGTACGTTGATTGTGTTATGAATGAACGTCCTGTGGACTTTTCGCACACACTGACATTAGAGGACATAAAGAGGGGGGCAGTCCTGCTAACGGTGTGTCGGAAGCAGAGCAAAATGATTTCTGAGGTGAGTGCATAAATGTGGTATTGATTTAATATGACATATGCAGTGAAACCTGGAAGAAGTGACCAATGACGGGACCAAGCGAAAATGTATCTATTGACAGTGCCTCAGTTTTCTCAGGTTTTGCACTAGTGGCAGTGACTTTCACGTGTGAACACAATATCTATGGCCGTAATAGAGCTAGCTTCTTGACAATTGGCACAATGCTGCCTTATGAGAACCTGCACGTGAAGTTCACTCAGGACTGACCGTTACTTATTTTGAAAGGTCACAGAGACAAAAATGTGAATACCAGTGACAGTCCCTTGTCAACATCTAAGGGGCAAATAGAGCTAGGTTGATATTTGACACAAGACTGTCTTAAGGCAGAGTGTAGGTGAAATTCACGTAGAACTGACATTGATCTGTTTTCAAATGTAATGGAGTGGAAGATGTGAATACCAGTGACAGTCCTTTGTGAATACAGTATTTAAGGGCCAAATACAGTTCATGCAGAACTGACCTTGACATTGACCTATTTTCAAATGTAACAGAATTAAAGATATGAATACCGGTGACAGTCCCTTGTGAACACAGTATTTCAGGTCCAACAACATTTATTGCCACCTGAACCACCCAGAATCGTAACATTTATGAGTATTTTAGGATACTAGATTGGTTATTAGTTATCAGTAAGTTTATGAAAAACAAATTATTTTGAGTTCACATAATAATATTTCAGGCACTGGAGAGACATCTAGACATGGATATGTCCCCACCAGGCCCCACTCTGTGCGAAATGGCGTTGAAACGGCCAGGACCATTTGTCCCAGTCAGAGAATTGATGAGGAAGGCAGGGTCCAAAAAAGCTGCTGGTTATGTTGTGGAAGACTCTCTGCCCTGGCGTGTGATGGACTTGGAGAAGTCATTGATGTCAGAAACTCAAAGGTGTTCATCAAAAGCTTTGCCGGTAAATGAGGCAGATACAGAAAAGTAAGTTTGCATTATAAACTCTTCTTAGAGAAGTTTGTATATGTAGATAAAGATGTTAATTACACGTCGAAAAACCAGATATATGATTGTGTGATATGTATCGGTGTATGAATGTGCTCGGTCCAGTGGAAGCTAAACTGGCTACTGAGGGTAAATATGGTGTATTATTATTATTATTATTATATATTGCTGCTAGTGTCATCCATCCATCATGCACATGAACATGATAGGCGCACCTTGATTTGGTCAAGGGCCTCTCCAGAGAAAGGCAGGGCCCTGCCCCTAGGGGTTTGATCTGCAATATTTTTAACCTTTTTTTTCAATTTCAAGCTCCCTGATTCTATCTTAGAAAATTTCACTTTGTGCTACTTTGTTAAAAGGAAGATGGAATTACAACACATATAAGGGAAGTGGGAAGAGGTGCCGACATACTGACAGAGCCACATGACTTCACAGTATAGTCTTCCGGTTAACCTATTCTAAAGCACATACCAAGAATCTAACGATTCGTGTTATGTGTTGTATCTCAGGTACGCTTTTATTGCACCTGTTCATGTGGCAACTTGGATGATATGACCACACGGCCCCTAGCACCGGCATAAGCGGTATTAGATACAAATCTAGAGAGCTATGATGGAAATGCTCTGACAACTCGTATATTGGTAATTGGTGAGCTGTTTCGCTGTGACAACTCGTACACTGGGGATTGGTGAGCTGTATCGTCGTCAGATGAAAATGACGGCATTCAACACAAAAGACTAGTCTGTAAAGCCCGATGTCGATGCTGTTTTGAATATACATGTACCATGAAGGATTACAATAACCTTACATCTATTCTGTTTTATTCTATCCTCAAAGGTTGACAATGATGAAGGCTAGCTTGGCGAGATACAAAATGACGGCAGAAGAGTACGTTGAAGTGTTTGGGTTGAGAGACAACTCAATAACCCAGAAACTGCATAAAACGCTGATGGACAGAGTGGATGGAGGAAAATACTAACCCTGCTACAAACACTCCGTTTGATATCAGGGATCGAAATATCGCCCGCCTACCTGCCGCCGGCAAGTAGATGTCAAACTAACAGCTACTGACAGAATTATAGTGGTGTATATGTCTTTTTCTTCATAAACATTCCATGAAAATATGCGATAAACTGGTAGAATTCTCAGCCAAAATGGGATCATGCTTTTGAAACTGTTGATCGCACGTGGAACAAGCGGCTTTGACAATGTGCTTTCTGTTTCTGCTTGTATGAATTGGATATATTGAGAGCCTCACGCTGATTGGTTGACATACTCAATTGCACGTATAGAAATGGTGACATTTTAGCCAATCACGAGTGGCGTCTCGTGAGAACAAACCTACAACAAAATGTCCGCAATCAGCTTGATGGGCTGGCGACGGACTAATTCTGAAGTTGCTTACTTCTGCAGGAGAGGTGGTATTAAAGTCATCTGTGCTTCTTATGATCAGTGATTGTCATTAAATTATATAACAGAGATCTTTCGTCATCATGAATTTGATTTTTTTCTTTTTGAGAATAAATTACAAAGACTACATGTATCTGCATTTCTTTGTTCATTGTTTAACATTTATTTAACCAAGAAATACTATAGAGTCAGAGAGCGGACGCAATCACCCTACCTGCATTGTCTGATTTTAGTTAATCTTGAATAGGTTCTGAACCAGGAATTAATATGGGGTTTGGGGGGTGTCCTTAAGGTATGTGCGCTCAATGGGGGGTGAAAACATGGGAAATTCGTACAGTCGAGTTGGAAAAGTTTCTCGTCGCTATCCCTTCACAGTATAGATCATGGTAGATTTCTCTCCCCTTTATCCCGTCTCACAGAATATATGGAGGTACATTTTTCTCCCCTTTATTCTTTAGGAAGACTTCGCACCGTCTTGCAATGATTTTTCTCCCCTTTATCGCATGTTGATAAATGTAGATTGGATACTCTCGCACTGTCGTAGTGTCGTGAGGTAAATTTTTCTCTCCCCCCTTCACTGAATGTTTTGAAGTAGATTTCCCTCCCCTTTATCCCGTCTAAGATGACTTGGAGACTGTCGCACTGTCGTGCTGTCGTGAGGTAAGGTTTTCTCTCCTCTATTCATCTCTTCACCGAAAAGATCGTGGTAGATTTCTCTCCCCTTTATCCCTGTGTCGCCGAACATTTTGAGACAGATTTCTCTGCCCTTTATTCCATCTTTAGTAAGATATAATGCAGACTGTCGCACTGTCGTGCTGTCGTGAGGTGAAGTTTTCTCTCATCTATTCCTCTCGATGTCGATTTCTCTCTCCTTTATTGCCTCTCACAGAATTATTGAAGCAGATTTCTCTCCAATTTATTCCGTCTTTAGTAAGGTAGGTTTGATACTGTTGTACTGTCGCTCTGTCGTGAGCGAGAGTTTTTCTCTCCTCTATCCATTCCTCCATTGAATATGTCGAGGTAGATTTATCTCCCCCTTATCCCGTCTCACAGAAATTATCGAGGTACCGGTACATTTTTCTCCCTTTTATTCTTGTTTAGGAAGACTTCGATCTGTCGGACTCTCGCACTGTCTTGCAATGAGTTTTCTCCCCTTTATCGATGTTGATAAATGTAGATTGAATAATGTCGCACTGTCGTAGTGTCGCGAGATAAATCTTTCTCTCCTCCCTTCACTGGATGTATTGAAATAGATTTCCCTCCCCTTTATCTCGTCTTTTTAAAGGTAAATTGGAGACTGTCGCACTGTCGTGCTGTCGTGAGCTAAGATTTTCTCTCCTCTATCCATCTCTTCACGAAACAAATCGTGGTAGATTTCTCTCCCCTTTATCTCCGTCTCGCCGAATATTTTGAGATAGATTTTTCTCCCCTTTATTACATCTTTAGTAAGGTATAATGTAGACTGTCGCACTGTCGTGCTGTCGTGAGGTAAGGTTTTCTCTCTATTCATCGCTTCACCGAACAGGTCATGGTAGATTTCTCACCCCTTTATCCCCGTCTCGTAGAATATTTTGAGATAGATTTCTCTCCCCTTCATTCCATCTTTAGTAAGGTATAATATAGACTGTCGCACTGTCGTGCTGTCATGAGGTAAGATTTTCTATCCTCTATCCATCTCTTCACCGAACAGATCGTGGTAGATTTCTCTCCCCTTTATACCCGCCTCGCAGAATATTTTAAGATAGATTTCTCTCCCCTTTATTCCATCTTTTGTAAGGTATAATGTAGGCTGTCGCACTGTCGTGCTGTCGTGAGGTAAGCTTTTCTCTCTATTCATCTCTTCGCCGAACTTACCTTTCTGACATACCTACATGTAAAATAAGGATAGCTCAATGTAGCGTACCTCAAAGTAATATGAGATGGTGGAAATTACTAGGAGGGAATACTCAAACTGGAATATTAGACTATATACAATATTAGCGAAAGAAAAGTGCAAATGATACCTAAAGGGGACAACTCAGTTTAGCATATCTCTCTCGAGCGAATTGGGAGAGAAATATCACACTGGCGTATTTGACATGATTAAAATACAAAACTGAGAACATTCAAAATGTTTTTCTAGCTATTGAATGCGGTACAGCTCAGCGTGGTGTATCTGTCTCGAAAGCCAGAGGATTGGTCCTGTCCCGTGGTTTGAATTTTTATTCGTGAAAAACTTGTAAGTATAGGTGAAAAGGTCACGAACTGTTTATTTTTCTTGAAATATCGGTGCATCACGTGATTGAAGAGCCTTGGAGATTTCCAGTCCACTATTGTATACGTTTTAACTTATTATATTAAAGAAAGGTGGTTGGGGCAGTTTTTAAGACTAACTCTAACCGTCTGGCCCTGATATATTGCGACAAACACCATACTTAACGGGTACATATATTTCAAACTTTGTATGCACTTTCCAATGCTGTACTGGCTGGGCTGATCAGTGTCCAGGATAATAGGAACTGTGGACACTCTCGTGTTCTGGCACATGTACGCACCGTCGTAATATGACTGAAACAATGTTAAAAACGACGTTAAATCCTACTCACTCATTCACTCACTCCAATGCTTGATTCAAGCTTAATGTGTGTATACTTTTCAACACAGACTCACTGTTCCAATGTGCATGTTTCGCCAAAATCTGGGAGATGGTAATTCATAAGTGTCAAGTCAATTTGAATCTTGCATTTAATTTTCCAGATTTTGGTGAAACATGCACATTGGAACAGTGAGTCTGTGTTGAAATTCAAAGTATACACACCTTAAGCTTGAATCAAGCATTGGAAAGTGCATACAAAGTTTGAAATATATGTATTAAGGCAGTGTGACGTCACTGGACCTAAATATGATTGCAACAGACCACCATAGAATACCATGCTTCATTTGTAGTTTACTCTCTGTAATAAAATCGTAAAAAATACAATAAATATTTTCCTACACTTATTGCAATGGTCTTGAGATACATCATTCTTTAGATGACTTTACAACGAATATTATGGATTAGGAATACTGATCAGCGATACGGATTTGATATTTTTGGAACATCATGATGTCTTGCCGGCATCATTGAAAACTGTTGACCGCTTCTCTCTTGCAGGAAACAAGCCTATGTTTATGTATACTATGATTGTCTTTTTGAATTTGGTGCTAATACTGTTATATGGAATATGGAATAGGTCTTTGGATTATGGACGCGGATATTCTCTAATGGACGACGGCTGAATTATGAATGACAGACCAGACACTTGTAATTTCATTTGATGGAAACTATACTTGAGGGTTTACGATCACTTTAATAATATTAACAGTGGCCATATCTTGACGAACACTTTTACATGGTTAGATCTTATTTTCTTATGAAACTAATATATATTTCTTGGCAGTTCTGAATAATCAAGGGATAGGCTTTCCTAATCAAATAAAATGTTATGATTGGTCTGAAATTGAGGTCAAAAAAGGTCAGGAGTGCCATGACTTGATGGTATATATGACATTTGGTCACATTCTACAGCCCTAAATCGGACACCGAATCAAGATTTCCTGACCTTTCAAGATTCCCAACTAATTCCTGACCTTTCGGCTGGGTGACCTTTGACCTTTTGACCTTTATTTTGATAATCCCAACAGATTATCTCCCCTAAATGTAAAATGCAATTTTCAATGTTTTCTGGACCACAGTCAGACAGTGGTACACTACACTTTGACTCCCCTAATGTATCAATTAAAAAAAATGCGAGTTTTTATTATTTCCTGATTTTGGGGTCACAGTAACCTTGTGAATTTTTAGCTTGACCTCAATTCTTGTATCTGAAACATCTTCTACCCATTATGTATTAAGTCAAAATAAAATTACAATTACACTGATTTTCAGATTTGTCGAGTCACAGTAACCTTGACCTTTGAACTCGACCTCGATTTTGGCACAGGACACATCGACTCCCCATAGTGTATCCACTCACACAAATTTGTGGATAAAACATTGTTTTCGAGAGACAATATAAGAATGTGGTGTCCAGTGTAATATTAGTAAAGGCCACGTCCCACAATGTACTATGTTGCAATAACTTAAGAATTGTAGAAACATATTGTAGTATCATAACCTTTCTCTAGAAATGAAGCGGGAAAGGTGGTGTTGCAGAATAACACTGGATACATTCAACATAATCTTCTCAAATCAAGAGACAACCATTCATCTTGTCCTGTACCTTGGGCTATACTGCCAAACGCTTTCATTCAAAGTTTCTGAAATTTGGCGATACATATCGCATGCTGACAGCAAAGTACGAGTGTAGCGTGCAAGACCTATTACAAGCGTCTGTCTCATTCATAATTCAGCCGTCGTCCATTAGAGAATATCCGCGTCCATAATCCAGATACCTTTTCCATATTCAATATAACACAATTAACGTTATATTTCGTAACTTGTATCTAATTCCGCTTAACCCGAGCCTAGGGACCTATGAACCCATGTGCTTCAAGGTGGTCAGGGTGTTCATATGAACATCCACAATCAAAGCGTGACTGAGATACATCATTCCCTAGATCACGACTTTACGACGAAACTCATATGTATTAAGAATACTGACCAGCGATGCGGATTTGATAGTTTTAGAATGTGTTGCCGGCATCATTGAAAATTGTGGACCGCCTCTCTCTTGCCGGAAACTAGCCTATGTTTATCTATACTATGATTATTTATTTTTTTTTTTTTCACCCCATTAGGTTAGCAAAAAATAAGCACCCCTTGATTAGACTAGACATTAAAGTAAGCATCCCTGCTGAATTGCTAGAATAAAATCACGTCCCTCACTTAAATTCACTGTTCTCCTCCCCTCTGGTAAATTTTGAACAGTTCCTCAGCGTGCTGGATATATCACTGTGCACAAGTATACACAGCGAAGATGGATAAATCAAACAATACTGGAACCTGTGCAATGGAGAGTATAAGAAAGGGATGCCCAAAACACGAGGTATATCCAACTAAATTAGGGAATAACCATATTGTATTTTAGTACCATGTTTGAGGACTTTGACACTGGTTTTACTGGCACAAAATGTTGTATTTTAGCATCGTATTTGAGAAAGTTGATACTGGCTTTACTGTCGCAAATGGATATTTGCTACAATCTCATAGTGGCGATGGATAGTGAGGGATTATTGTTGATCAATACGGAATATTTTGAAAATGGTGACACGAGATGGTTGGTAGTTCTGAATTGCTACTAAATTGTAGTTTTTCGCCACATGTGACATAATCTGTACCAAATATTGTGCAAGTTATAATAAATTCTAAAACGATATTTATCAAACATATTCACCAGATTTTAGCGTTGATAGTGCATCAAGACAACCTAAATTACATGCATGTGAACTTTTAGCCTACTGACACTGGTTAATTTCAAGATATTCAGACTTATTTTTAGGATAACACAAATCCTGTTACAACAACATCTCGTTATCAGTAACCATTATATTAGTGATTACCTTGATTAAACTCCGAGTCTAAACCCGCTTTTGAATCTATCTATATTGATCCACTGGGACACGACTAGTAATGCAATTATATTTAATGAGCTTACATGTACATTAATCTGATATAACCATATAGCCTACTGAATTTATCGACGTACAGACTACGCAAATTATAACAGATTGACAAATTTATCTTCGATGCCTCGCCGTTTGACAGATATTATCGTTAGAAAGATATTTAATTAGCCGTTCTGTTGCCATTTCATGTATTTGAACTAGCCGGTAAATGAGATGATCAAAAGGCGAATACTTTCAGCTGGATTTCTTAACTTTTTTATCAACTCTATCATCTAACCTTAAATTGGGCTGATCTAGTAACGAAGCCAATTTTCTTGAGACAAATCTTGATGGTGCCTGGGAATGAGAGTCAGTATATAAGGTGCAGATTTCCTTCCGAGGTGTCCACTCTTCAACCAAGTGTAGGTGTTGCTGCATTCTACGATTATACAGGAATAGACAGGTATGTTTATTGTATATCATTTTCGGTGTTTCAAACAGCCAAGTTATTGTCCTTCTTACCGGTAATTTAGCATTGAATTAGCTCCCATCTGGTTCTCTCTTTGACAGTCGACATTGGACCACTTTGTCGGATATGGGCACACTGTCGTGATATGACTCATCAGATTATGTTTACGCGTTCACTCGCTCTTTGATGAGCTATCATATATTTATTTCCAACCTTTGAGCAGAGGCAAGAAAACGTTAGTCTTCAATCATTGCCAGTTCCTATCACCACATAGCATCATCCCAGAATCAGCAAAATGACAAAACGTGTTATCAGCAGTTCAGGCTGCATGCAGACAACAAAGACGCCAAATTACGTTCCACAGTTCAAATTCCAAGGACCAGACGTACTTGGAACTATCGGATCGAAGGCTGCTGATTATTCTTAAAGTTAATGAACATATCAAAAAAGACTTGCAAATTGTGAATGCTGGTAAATTGGACAAACAGTGATGTAAACATGTTTAGGAGTATCGTTACCTTTCGTTTGGCGGACGTCACTCAATGTACCCCATAAAACCTGCATTTATGAGCAAATGAGCATTCATGTCAATTGAAAATAAAAAATGGACTCTATTTTCCCAAATCTGTCACCAACAGGTACAATTTCAGCTATCTGGCGAAAAATTCAAATCTACATTTGATGGGTTTTTTTCTTAATGTCTATTGCCGGAAATCGACACATTGAAAGGCACATTTCAGTCACACCGTCGTGGCCGCCATTTTGAAATTATACATGATCGTTTGCTCGGAAATATATGTGAATAGCATAAAAATGACCCCATTATGAGGGGGGTGAGGGGCATAATACCACCCAGTGCCTGGTAGGGTTAATCAGTTATACATATTGTGAAAATATAATCAAAGAGAAGTTGAATGTTCACCGAGTTAATGTTTTCTAAGATTGCATATTTTGTGCACGTTATTGACTGACCCCTAAAATCCCATTGAAATCGTTTTTTTCTTAGATTCTCTCACTGACACGAATATTGCTTTAGTAAATAAACTGTGAGGCCAAAATATATCCGGGTGCGCTCTCAATATAATAGGGAATTTACCGGCGATTTTTTAGCAGGCCTAAGGTAGCGATAGCCCTGAATGACAATATTGTAGATTTGTGAGCGATTCCTTTACGTGACGAGCCTTAATTTCATTATATGGATACTTGCCGATCCGAGTCCCAGACACATTGTTGTTAGCCTGACTCTTTTGGGTGAATTAAAGGTTTATTCTTAGATTTATAAACAATCGAAGTTTCAAGCCTAAAATTACTCTAAATCAGCTTTTGTTAAAAATTTTAGCTATGATATATTGATACACATATAGTTATTCACTTTGTAAAGCAACTGTTCGATCGAATAGTTTCAAATAACACATAGCGAGTTCATTCTGCTTAGTAATTGGGTAACGGGAAAATGTCCGTTTTATGTTTTATCGCTGTCTAAACTATGCAATGAAGTTGGGAGTCATTAATCGGGATTCTTTTCACAATTTCATGAAATTTTGTATACTTTTAATTGCCCCGCGTCGTAAGATTTTCGGAGATTCTCCGATAAAGTACGTAATGAATTAGCAAATAATGCTCCGATGTGGAATTAAAGATTTTCATGCAGTCCACCAGTTTAGACCCGAGGCCGCAGATCTATAGTAAATGTTCCCAGTTTGTTTTTCACGAGCATTTGGAGAACACATGTGAAGTGCTTGGGTTTGTGTAAGAATAGGAGAGATTGTACATCGTATTTGCATTTTATCATTTTGGCTTTCACCAGAGGAGCACTTTGGAATAATAGCACCTTTAAATAAAGCAAGGCTATTGTAACGAAATTTAATCATTCGTAAAATTCATGCATATCAGTGCATGGGATAGAGTTCGGTAAATAGAGATCAATGAAATGAACTGAACTTGTTGTGCCTTGATGCTGTTGCGATGACCGACACAGGACAGTCTTTATTGTCTTGGTGGGAGCTTTAAGCTGCACGACATCGGGCTTTACAGGTTTGTTTTCTGGGTATTCTTCCATTTACCATGTTTACCCCAAGTTGGGGCGTTTACGCTATCAGACGTCCGCGATGCTCATCCATTAACATCAGATGAGTTCCATATTTGAGCTGATCTGACATCGCAGGTTCAGAGCTAGCATATCTGATTCTCCATAACCCGGTGCTAGGGTCCGTATGGTTAGTTAATACTTTTCACGTGAACATCGCAATGATAGCTCGGCTAAGATTCCAAGGCTACGCCCTCTGTATTCTAGTGTGAATGCGAGGTGCCGAGGAAAGCTTTTATATGGAGTCATATAATAACTTTTTAGTCGCCAGACGACGTCAACTTTTTCCAGCTCTCTCCAATTTCGCAATGCTCTCTTGGGATTGGTGTATTTGACGCAGGATCTGAAGGACGGATGAACATAACAAGAATAAAAGAGGATCATATCGATAAGACAGAACACATAAATAGGCCTCTACGCGTTCACGAGAATGCTATTTGGTCTTTCCAATGTATCCGCATTCGCTAGTAACATATAAAGTTATAATCAAACATACTTAAACTTTGAGAACAATTCAAACTACCCCTTCAATTAAAAGCAACGATAACTTTGAAACGGAGGCAAAATTGAAAAAGAAGAGGCACGCTTACCTAGTTCTACATATGCAAAGTGTTGTATTTAGGAGTAGTGGTGATTACATAGGATAGACTCCTCTAGTTGTTACGTTTTCAAGCCACAAAAATATTTCTTCAATTCTGCACAAGATGCAACAAAAAATAACCTTTTTTGACTTTTCGTATAAATTTTAGCATGGTTTTAATGTCGCTAATATATCACACATTGAATCTGAAATACTTTAATGTTTTCAATGACACCATACCTACAGTGACATTACATCAAAATACTATTTGGTTCAAGGTGTCATGTTTTAGTTATATTAAAAAATATCCATACCAAATGTATACGAAAAAGCACAACATCCGAAACCCAAACGTCTGTCGACAATATTTTATATCATTTTTCACGGTGTGCGTTTACAGTATAAATGCGGAGAATGTTTCTGTACGAAACAGGTTTTCCTATGTATTTCTTATGTAAACGTCGTTCCTTCTTTCATGATTTCACGCTTAATGCCTTAGGAATTATTGGTAAAATAAATTAGCAGAAAACTCCCGGATATGCGATTTCCTCAATTTTGTCTTAAACCGCGTAAACCCAGTGTAAATCTATTGAACTTTCAATATTATTTAAAGAAGTTTAAAGAAGTTAATTACTTGACCAGTTGATCATCGTGTGCTAGATAAACATGCATGACCTCTGACCTCTGCTCTCTGACTAATCCAGTGTTATGCGGATATGTCGTATGAACGTCTTGTCTGACAGCTCATTTTAAAAGTTTAATTTTCGATATAACAAGAAATATGAGAACTTCCAGATTCTTACAATATAGTTTTGAAACTCTAAAATATTCACCTTTTTGTTTAATTTCGTCCAAACATATTGTTTATGAAAGTTCAAAATTCAGTAATTCGAATAAATTGGAAAATGTGATCCTTTCAACTAACGGTATGGATAACTTTGAAACAGAGGCAAACATAGAGAAAATGAGGTATGCTTATTCGGTTCTACATACGTACAGCATTTTGTTCAATTTTCATGAATGTACAATTCATAGCATAGAAGTAATAAGAAGACCAATGTGAAAACCGGGGTAAATCTGGTTAAGAGTGGGTATATCTAGGCCTCTTGTCTAACGGCGAAAACGAGCAAAACCCACAGAGGAGTGAACGAGAAGAGATATTTTTCAGTACTGGTCGATCAAGATAAATGACTTTTTCTTCAGTTTAATTTACTGAATTTTCAATATTATTTGTTTAAAAATGTAGTGAACAATTTATCACATCGCCGACTAATCCAGTCTTAGGTGGGTATCTCTAGCGTCTTGTCTCACAGCTTAATTCTCGGTATGAAGAAACATTTAATTATAACTTTTCTCGTCAACCTTTGCAACCTATGTTCACCAAACTTTAATTGAGAAGTTTTATATTAGGCGAAAAACTATTTTCGAATTTTGAAATCCTGGTAGGGATCTTGGACCCTTAAATTAGACTACAGGACTAAATTTCGCTTATGGTCGGGGAGAAATCAACGTGAGGGTAAAAATTGTCATCGAATCCGGTCCTTAAGTTGACTGCATTTGGGGAGGTCGATTTGGATCAGTTGAATAGACTGTTGAAGTATTTTTATATAATGTTATAATTATCTTGTTTTATAGTTGAGGAATAGCCATCGGTGGCAATGTTATTCCGTCATATATCCGGGCGACTATACATAAATATTTGTTTCTCTTTGTATCTTAATAAATCCATGTCTCTGTTTGACTTCGGATCTGAACAGCGCTACTAGCTATCCGCTAATAACCCACCCGATACACTTTTAGTGATATTTTAGAACCATTCTCGATCGGATATTCCTCTCAAAAAAGTGTTGGTTAACATTTGTCATGTTTATTACGAAAGACAGTTATGTCAATAGAATATACGGTGATTCTGATATCCTTGTACCGGTAAAAATACATTTGAATACCGATATGCATGGAATTATCTATGTTATTACTGGTTGACAACCACTGAGAACGAGTCCAAGAACGGACAAACGGCGGGCCGACATTACCGTTGTCGGCCGCACGTGATTGAAAGTGTTTTGTTCGTCAGCGTATGTCCATTTCAAAGCCAGGTGCGAGCCACGGTTCTGGGTGATGTACCTGTATACTGAATAAATTCAGTAAAACTCGTCTTTAACCGGGAAAAGAACCCGTGAAAGTATCAGTAAAACTGACAGAAAACCGAAATATAAATAGAAATGTACGGTAAAACTTGCAGAGTTTGGCGATCGAAAACGGCAGCGCCCGTTCAACATCTAACAAAACCCCAAAGCCGACGTATATACAATCACGTAGTGAAGAGCTTATCATGAAAATAAACGTGGAATGGAACTTGTTTCTCGAGTAATTTTTCGAAAAACGACTGTAATGAATCGACTGCAATGGAATGAATTGCCAATAAATACCCATGGTAATTCCAAACGTATTAACAATAATAGCGTTGTCATGAGTATGTTTTGGCTAGAGGAGTTTTGCGCCGATACATCGGGCTCTTGGGCAGTTCACTACTCACAGCGCCCAACAAATTCATGACATCCCTATATATAATTTCCAATAATGCTACAATTCAAAATGACAACCCGATTCCGAAAAATACGTCAGAACTTATACATTATACAAATATACATTACCATCTATGGGAACATCAGGACTCATCATACGTGCAGTAGGGGAACCTGTGGTGCATTGGGACAGGGGCTGGATTGGGACAAGCGATCTAGACCAATACTTAGCACAGTAATTTCCTTGGTTTATCAGTACTACTCAGGACGTACGAAGTCGTACGACGACAGGCATTACAGATTAACTTTTCTCATTCTTGTATTTACCATGTTTACTCCATGCTGAGTCGTTTACTCTAT
>JAVTVY010038841.1:0-17082 GCA_036873755.1 Hanleya hanleyi
TTTGATTGGTTAATTACCATAGTGCATTAGACCGTATTGCAATTCTTCGTTAGCCACCGTTGGCATACCAATTCAAAATTCTCGTATCCCAATGCTGTCAAGGACGCGCGTGCCCATATACCAACGCAGTCAAGGACGCGCGCGCAACACCTGCAGACAAAGCCTGTTTCAGGCGAATTTGTCTGCGCGAGTTTGTATGGGCGAGTCCCGCCACTGGAACAAGTTGTGCGAGCCAAATTGCGTATTTGCGGATGAAGATAAGAAATAAATTATCATCCAAAGCTTTATATGCCACATAAACAGGAACGTCAGAATGTCAGCTAAGTATTTCGTCCAGTTTATTGTGCATCGCGGAACAGATCGAAAAGAGATCGAATCTGCTGTCCGACTCACGATGTCTTACGTTGTTCAACGTTGATTTATATGATTAGGCCCCTATGCCTGTTTTTCTTTCGAGTTGGTGATATATGTTAAAACAACCAGGAAAATAGCTCTTCAATGTGATAAATTCGTTATACCAGTGTCTTGCGTTGGTATACAGGCTGATATTTCATCTCGAAGATAAATATTTTCACTCGCCCTTCGGGCTCGTGAAAATATTTATCTTCTCGACGAAATATCAGCCTGTATACTAGTTCAATCTTGAACGTCGCTCGCATGGGCTTACTCCGTTCAACTCAGCCCATTAGGGAACAATGGTGCAGATTCCCCACATATTGAAAACCTGTAACCGCGCGTAAAATGCTGGAAGTAAGGATAGTTGTTTCTTCCCCGAGCAATTTCTTAATTAATATAGTGTTTCAATCATTATACATGTATGCGGCCGGTATTGTAGTCGTCTGATACAATAGTGAAATTTAACCCATATCTTGGCATTGCGTATGTCAATGGATTAAATTTGATACCCAACTTGACAGGTATTGTGTTCCAAGTTCGGCCTAAACATGCTAAATATGAGATATTCAGTTAAAGAAACGTGGTGTAACGTGTACGAGCAGGACCAGTCGTGGTGTTTACGAGAAAACGAATCAATAACCGGGATTGCCCACTGGCATTCTGGCCGTCACCGTCGTTAACCCCTTCACTAGTAGAGATCCGGGGCTCGAAGAGATGATCACAACCCTACAAGGATGACTGACGCTAATGTAAAGGTCTATTATGGTATATTCTGCACAAATAGTATACGCGGTTACAAATAATAGCGTAGAACCGCGTGGCTTAGACAGAATGTCTACGGAAATGTAATGTTATGATATTTACATATATGTACAGACACTAGGAGAGTGTATGCAAATAAACTTGATGTATATATACACGTGATATGAGAGGGTGTGTGCATATAAAGTTAACGGATACGTACACTTGGTGTGTGCATATAAGGTTAACGGATACGTACACTTGGTGTGTGCATATAAAGTTAACGGATACGTACACTTGGTGTGTGCATATAAAGTTAACGGATACGTATCCCTGGTGTATATGTGGATAATAGAAGAGAATGTGTGCAGTTTAAGCTTGATGTTATATGGCAATAATATATATATGAGAGTGTATGCATATAGCTTTATAGTTAATATAGTGCTTTATGTCTATGCGCGACAAGGGCGGCCTGGCTGCTGGCCCTTCTCTTCTGGGGATAAGGGCGGCCTGGCTGCTGGCCCTTCTCTTCCTCCGTCGTTGGAACGTTACGGATGTAACGCTCTCTCCAGGGATGGCACCCCGTCGTTGGAACGTTAAGGATATAACGTTCTCTCCAGATACGACACCCAGTCGTTGAGACGTGAAGGCCCGTTGGAACGTTACGGCGGTAACGGTCTCCCCCAATATATATATACGCTCAGGCGTTGGAACGTCACGGCAGTGACGCTCTCTCCAGATATGGCACCCAGTCGCTGAAACGTCACGGCCCGTTGGAACGTTACGAGGTAACGCTCTCTCCAGATACGACACCCAGTCGTTGGAACGTCACGGCGGTGACGCTCTCTCCAGAGACGTGGCAACCCGGCGTATTCTTCACCCCCAGTCGTCGGAGCCTGACCCTAACTTGTCAGCTCACCAGTCTGCTTCCCGCACAGGTAAGTATAGCCCGGCGTCTCAACCCGTACGGCTGCTGCGACCCGTCTATAGACACGCCTGTGACTACACAACTTCACGACGATCTCTCAGGTAAGAACTACGCACCACTCACTCTCCGTGACCGTCAGGACAATTACTTGGGTATATATTGTATTACCATTTCATCTGGTACCGATGAAACATCATTACTGTATGTCAACTGTCATTGGCGACCCTCTGCGACCTAGTCGCAAGCTTCTGCGACCTTCTGCGACCCGGTCGCAGATTTCTGCGACCTCCTGCGACCCTCGGCGACCCGGTCGCAGATTTCTCCAATTCCACCGTCTATCGGCGTTTCTCGGGGGAAGAAGTCTGTCTGTGCTGTGCCTTGTCTTTTCTTTACTGTCTGTAACTTGTATCTTGTCTTTGACCCTGTCTGTTCTTTACTGGCTGTAATCTGTGCCTTGGCTTGACTGTACAGTCTGTAAGTCTTGTTACCACTTTTACATCGGTAAAACGAAGCCCGCCTGCACCGTATCTTGCCTTTGCTGTGTGGTCTGTGATCGGTATGTCTTGTCTTTTTCTGTGTTGTCTGTGCTCTGTGTATCTTTCTTTAATGTGTGATAAATACACATATCCTTCTTGTGGGATCTGTGTTCTGTAGCTTTCTTGATTGTATAATCTGTGATCTGTATGTCTGGACTTGTACTGTACTGTTTATGATCTGTGTGTCTTGATTTGCTTGTAATGTGTGATAAATACACATATCCTTCTTGTGGGATCTGTGTTCTGTATCTTTCTTGTGTGATCTGTGAGCTGTATCTGTAACTTGTCTTTGGCCGGCTATACGCCGTCTGTGTAACTGTCTGCGCCCTTTCTTGCCCCCAAAGCGTCCGGCCCAGTTTATCGATGTTTTCCGACGAAAACGGCTCGCCCGCCTGTGCCTTGACTTGCACCGCCCGGCTGTAATAACTGCGACCGTTTCCGTCCCGTATAGCGTTGCACGGCCGTCTGCGCCGAATAAACAGGCTACACGATACGTCGTTGGATTATGGCAGGGGGAAACTTGGCTTATTTATCTCTGTATTTAGTGCAGTTGCATATTTCTGGGGGTGGAGGGAATCCCTAACTATCGTCATATACCGCTTCACGGTCAACAAGATCGACACATAAATATTGCGACTTTAGTCCCAGTGCAGCGGGATTAGCACAGCAATAATGTCGAAATTATCAACCTACTGGTATAGACCTAAAAGCCTTATTTTATACTGAATTTAGACGATGCAAGTTGCCTGAATGTGCTACGGGCAAACACATGTCTCATTACAGTATTATAAAATACCCCACAACTATACTAGACACGCCACGCTGTCGTGTTTCCTAAACTATTTCCACACCGAAAATGCGAGCTGGCAAATTCTCATTGGATTGGCGTGTTTTTACAGGTTACACTAGCTACAGGATTGTACAAGCTTTTAGACTCCCAGGCCAAAACAACTGCATTTACGGCCCAACCGTAAATTGCGCCAAAATCGAAAGTTACAGGCTGTACCTGGACGTGCTTCCTCCAGCTCTGTCTTTCTGGTCTCTCCCGCCCCCTCCGTCTGCACGAGCTTATATAGCCGGGGCCACTCTTCACCCCCCGGAGCCGTTGCGAACACCCGGAAAATCGCCTTCACAGCGAAATTACAGTTCATAGTCCATAAATGGGAATGGGGCTGCCTCATTTCGGCCACTTCCTCGGGCTCGTCCTCCACCTCGCTATCCGGCGTCCCCCGCGGTTCCAACTCGAATTCGCCCTGCCAGGCCGGCGGCCGGATGACGCGTCCACTCCGGCTCGTCTGGGGCTGGCCTATGGGTGGCTGCACGGCTACCGGGTGGGTCACGGCGTAAGGCTCTGCGTGAGCCGTTTCCGACCCCTGCTGGTCGCCGCCATCGTCACTGTCGCTCTCCGACGGTATATCGTCACCCTCCACGTCCAGCCGCGGATAACATGGTTTGACCCGGTCAACATGGACGACCTGTCGCCTCCCGTCGTCACTCCGGATCCGGTAGGTAACGTCCGACAATGCCGCCTCCACCACAAACGGTCCCAGCCACCGGTCTCGAAGCTTCCGTATCTGTCCTGGCCGGGTCACTACGGTATGCAGATAGACCTGGTCTCCGGGGCCGAATCTTTGCGCCTTGGCCTTCAGGCTGTAAAGGCGCTTCTGCCGTCTCAGGGCCTTCCCACTATTTTCCCTCGCATCCTCGTGGACGTCGACTAAGTGGTCACGAAGGTCCCCGACCCACGGCACGGACTCCGTTCTCTCACTCGGGGGAGCCCCAACTGTCAGGTGAGCTGGTAGCGTCACCTCCCGGCCAAACGTCATCATGTTTGGCGTATACCCCGTTGTCTCGTGTGCGGCTGCACGGTACGCCATCAGCGTCAGTGGAATATGGACATCCCAATCGTCGGGGTGGCGGGCGGCACTAGCATGAAGCATCTGACGCAGAGTCCTGTTGAACCTCTCAACTTGGCCGTTAGACTGCGGATGGTACGCCGTCGTCCGCGTCTTCTTCATGCCGAGGATCCTACACATCCCCTCGAACACTTTGCTCTCAAAGTTCCGCCCCTGGTCCGAGTGTATCAGGGAGGGAACACCGAACCGGCTGACATACAGGTCAATCACAGCCTGGGCCACCGTCTCCGCTTCTTGGTGCGGAAGCGCAGCAGCCTCCACCCACTTCGTGAAATAGTCACAGACGACCACAATATGCAGATTTCCTCTCGTCGTCAGGGAGAGAGGACCCATCAAGTCCACGGCGATACGTTCTCCGGGGCATCCCGTCATCATCCCGCGGTGCTGTCCTCGGGGTTTCTTCCCGGCCTGCTTCCTCCGACTGCACGTGTCGCAGCTCCGGCACCACTGTCGAACGTCACGCTGCAGGCCAACCCAGGTGTACGCTTGTCGCACCTTCCTCAACGTCTTGAACACCCCCAGGTGTCCTCCAGTCGGGCTGTCATGACATTCCTAAAGTATTCTCTTTTGAAGGGCCCTCGGGACCACCAGTAACTTGGCCTTCTCCCGGCCTCGCACGTCATACCAACGTCGCACCAGGAGGTCTCCTTCCAGGGCCAAGGCGTCGTAGGCTCCCCACAGCGCTTTTGTTATCCCGCTGTGTTGACAGACTAGGTCCCATCGAGGTCTGGTACCAGCCTTCACCCATTCAATCACCGGAAGTAACTCGGGGTCTGCAGCCTGGGCTGCCGCAAAGTCCTCGTTGGGTGGAGATAGGGTCACAGCTCGGGCCGCCGCAGTTTCCCCGCCTTCGGTCTCGGAGGAACGACCACACTGCTTGCACGGACGTCTGCTCATCGCGTCAGCATTCTGATGCTTACGGCCTGGTCGGTGGACGATGTCAAATTGATAGGTCGACAGAGCTTGGATCCACCTTGCGAGTTGGCCCTCCGGCTCTTTGAATCTCATGAGCCACCTCAAGGACACGTGGTCGGTCGGTGCGCAGTAGGAACTTCTTCCCGTAGAGGTAGTGCCGGAACGACTTAACGAAGTGGACCACCGCCAGGAGTTCGCGCCTGGTCACGCAGTAGGCCCTCTCAGCCTTGGTGAGTACCCTGCTGCCATAGGCCACCACTCTCTCCTGTCCGTCGATCTCTTGGGACAGAACGGCTCCAATGCCCCAGCCGCTGGCATCCGTGTCCAGGATAAACGGTTTGGACATGTCAGGCATGGCCAGGATGGGCGCCGCTATCATCTTCTCCTTCAGGGTCTCAAATGCAACCTGACAATCGTCGGTCCACACGAAGCTCTTCTCCTCCTGGGTAAGATGATGCACGGGCGCTGCCACGGTCGCAAAGTCTTTGACGAACCTCCGATAATAGCTACACAATCCGAGGAAACTCCGTACCTCGGTCTGGGAGACTGGGGTGGGCCAGTCTCTCACAGCCTGGACTTTCTCTGGTTCCGTCTCGATACCAGCGCCGGACACGACGTGTCCCAGGTAGGTGACTTTTCGGGCGCCAATGACACACTTGGAGGGTTTCAACTTAAGCCCGTGAAGCTGTAGTCTCTGGAACACCACCTCCAAGTTGGCCAGCATCTCGGTAAACGTCTTCCCGAACACGATGATATCGTCGAGGTAAATGAGGCACGTCTCGTAGTGCAGACCGGCCAATACTGCTTCCATCAGGCGTTCAAAGGTTCCAGGGGCATTGCACAGCCCGAACGGCATAACGCGGAACTGGTACAGGCCTTCCCGGGTAGCAAACGCGGACTTGAATCGATCCTCCGGCGCCAATTCAACTTGCCAGTAGCCGGACATCAAGTCGAGGGTAGACCACCACTGTGCCCCGTTCAGTGCGTCAAGACTGTCATTGATCCTCGGCAGAGGATATGCGTCTTTCTCTGTGACGTCATTCAGGGCCCGATAATCGACGCAGAATCGAGATTTACCGTCCTTCTTCACCAGGACGACAGGGGCCGACCACGGTCCCTCGGAGGGCTCAACCACACCTCGTCGTAACATCTCGTCAACCTGCTTGTCGATCTCCCATCGAGCATGAAGGGGCGGTCTTCTAGGTGGAATACGAATCGGGGGTGCATTCCCCGTCTTTATTTGATGTTGCACCCTGGTCGTACGTCCAAGGTCATCGTCATCGGCAGCAAACAAATCAGCGTGTCTACCCAGCATTTGTTCAACTTCCCTCAGCTGGGCTGCACTCAGGCCATCCTTGGACTTTTCCAATAGAGGCTGCATATATGCTGGCAGGGTCGTCGTCCGCGCCCTCGGCTCTGTAGGCTCTTCCGGAACATCACCCAGTGTGGACATACTACCACAGAAGGTACCAGCGTGAATGACTGTGGACTCATCGGAAGCGTTCAGCATACGAATAGGCACACTACCATCAGATGCAACCCGAGAGTGTTCTCGCCAGGACTAGCCGGTCTTCTCGGTAAATGCGAGCTCCCCCTCTACTAGTCCAATCTCCCCCGGCGGTGCGTCTTCCACCCTGGCCGGTGCAAGCATCTGGGTTCTAGGCGGTATGGTGATGGTCTCAGCCAGGGCCAAACGATAACAATCGAAACTTCCTACAACCTCGCATTGCAGGTACTTGCCTCCCAGCTTCAATCGATGACCTCTTGCGTCAAGTATACAGCCGTGGCGATACAGGAAGTCGTACCCCAAGATGGCGTCAATGGACAGATCTCGTGTGCTTCCACACCGCCCCCTGGATCGATATCCTGAAGTCTCCCTCTCCGAGCAAAGGCATATGGGAACCGTCAGCCACCTTGATGGACTGGTACCGGTAGTCTCGAAGGACGCGTTTCACATCTGGGTCAAGCTGTTCCCATATCCGGCGGCTGATCAAGGAGATAGATGCTCCCGAGTCCACACAGCACATCACCTTCACCGTCCCAATGGACGCGGGTAGGTATATCCCTGCTTCTCCCTGGTTATGAAGCGCAGGCTTGGGTCCCTGGGGCTTTGGTGGGTTCCCGGACCCGGACGATCGTCTCGGGGGCGGAGAGGGTGAACGTCTAGGGCACGCCGCTCTAAAATGGCCGTCTTCTCCGCACCTCCAACATCCCCGGCGTGGTTGTCTTCCCGTCCTCTGCCCCCGCGTTGAACTTGAGCGTCCCCGTCCTGGGAAGCGCCTCTTAAATTCTTCCATCAGGGTAGCAATCCCTGCTCGGAGTCGGGCCTGCGCGTCCTCATCATCCTCAGGAACGTCAGCCGGGATGTCTTCTCCTGCAGCGGCTCTTGTCGTGGGGTCGGGACGTCGACGCTGGGCGTCTTGGAAGGCCTCTACTTCCACTGCTGCATGTACAGCCTCGTCTAGGGACTTCGGGCGGCACTGCCAGACTTTAAACCGTAGGTCTTCTCCAATTGCCTCGAAGAATTGGTCACGGGCCAGGGTGTCTTGGACCTCATCACCGGCATCTGGGTAGGCCATCTGGCTGAGTCTCACCAGAGCTTGGCCCAGTTCGGGTAGATCTTCTCCCCTCAGTCGTCGCCTTGACTTCAGCTTGGACTTATACAGCTCTGTTTGGTTAGGTGGAGCGAAGCGTCTCTCCAAGGCATCACGTAGGCAGGTGAAATTTGCCTCCACTGGTTTCATCTTCAGACTAGAGAGAACCTGTTGTGCTGGCCCCCGCAGGGATACGGCCAAGTGCTGTCCCTTCTCTTCCAGCGTCCACTGGTTTAAGGCTGCGCAATATTCAAAATGTACCAGGTGATCTTTCCAGGGCGTACTTCCATCGTAGGTCGAAGCCTTAACCAACGTCTTACGGGAAACAGGGATGGTCGTGACTGTGGCTCCCCCACTGGTATCAGCCGCTGAATGGTGCGCTCCTCCGACCCGGTGGCGGCCCTCTGCGACCCGGTCGCCAGCTTCTGCGACCCGGTCGCAAATCGTCTGTTCCCGTACAGGCTGGTCTATGGGGGTTCTGGTGGTACCCTCTTCGGCCCTGGGTGTGGACGTGTGCGCTGGGGCTCCCATCATCGTCTGATTGAAGGTCGCCCGCATCGTCCGCAAGTCTGCCTGTAAGCTTTTGAGGCCCTCTAGTAGCACTCGGATAGTCGACAAAGTCTCAGTCTCGACGATGGCGGGCGTTGACAGCTCGGACGGTGCTTCTACCGGCCTCAAATTGGCTGGAACAGGTATCCTCGATAGCCCTCTCCTCTGTAGGATAGCCCGTAGACCCGCCATGCCCGGACGTCTCGGTGTTGCTAGGGAACTCATGGGTAATGGCGTTGTCGGAATGTCGTTGTCAGTCATCTCTAGTAGTCGGTTGTTCTCTTCTGTTGTAGATCAGGCCATATCCCACCGCTGCCACCAGTTTTCTACGTGTAACGTTTACGAGCAGGACCAGTCGTGGTGTTTACGAGAAAACGAATCAATAACCGGGATTGCCCACTGGCATTCTGGCCGTCACCGTCGTTAACCCCTTCACTAGTAGAGATCCGGGGCTCGAAGAGATGATCACAACCCTACAAGGATGACTAATGTAAAGGTCTATTATGGTATATTCTGCACAAATAGTATACGCGGTTACAAATAATAGCGTAGAACCGCGTGGCTTAAGACAGAATGTCTACGGAGATGTAATGTTATGATATTTACATATATGTACAGACACTAGGAGAGTGTATGCAAATAAACTTGATGTATATATACACGTGATATGAGAGGGTGTGTGCATATAAAGTTAACGGATACGTACACTTGGTGTGTGCATATAAGGTTAACGGATACGTACACTTGGTGTGTGCATATAAAGTTAACGGATACGTACACTTGGTGTGTACATATAAAGTTAACGGATACGTATCCCTGGTGTATATGTGGATAATAGAAGAGAATGTGTGCAGTTTAAGCTTGATGTTATATGGCAATAATATATATATGAGAGTGTATGCATATAGCTTTATAGTTAATATAGTGCTTTATGTCTATGCGCGATAAGGGCGGCCTGGCTGCTGGCCCTTCTCTTCTGGGGATAAGGGCGGCCTGGCTGCTGGCCCTTCTCTTCCTCCGTCGTTGGAACGTTACGGATGTAACGCTCTCTCCAGGGATGGCACCCCGTCGTTGGAACGTTAAGGATATAACGTTCTCTCCAGATACGACACCCAGTCGTTGAGACGTCAAGGCCCGTTGGAACGTTACGGCGGTAACGTTCTCCCCCAATATATATATACCCTCAGGCGTTGGAACGTCACGGCAGTGACGCTCTCTCCAGATATGGCACCCAGTCGCTGAAACGTCACGGCCCGTTGGAACGTTACGCGGTAACGCTCTCTCCAGATACGACACCCAGTCGTTGGAACGTCACGGCGGTGACGCTCTCTCCAGAGACGTGGCAACCCGGCGTATTCTTTACCCCCAGTCGTCGGAGCCTGATCCTAAATTGTCAGCTCACCAGTCTGCTTCCCGCACAGGTAAGTATAGCCCGGCATCTCAACTCGTACGGCTGCTGCGACCCGTCTATAGACACGCCTGTGACTACACAACTTCACGACGATCTCTCAGGTAAGCACTACGCACCACTCACTCTCCGTGACCGTCAGGACAATTACTTGGGTATATATTGTATTACCATTTCATCTGGTACCGATGAAACATCATTACTGTATGTCAACTGTCGTTGGCGACCATCTGCGACCTGGTCGCAAGCTTCTGCGACCTTCTGCGACCCGGTCGCAGATTTCTGCGACCTCCTGCGACCCTCGGCGACCCGGTCGCAGATTTCTCCAATTCCACCGTCTATCGGCGTTTCTCGGGGGAAGAAGTCTGTCTGTGCTGTGCCTTGTCTTTTCTTTACTGTCTGTAACTTGTATCTTGTCTTTGACCCTGTCTGTTCTTTACTGGCTGTAATCTGTGCCTTGGCTTGACTGTACAGTCTGTAAGTCTTGTTACCACTTTTACATCGGTAAAACGAAGCCCACCTGCACCGTATCTTGCCTTTGCTGTGTGGCCTGTGATCGGTATGTCTTGTCTTTTTCTGTGTTGTCTGTGCTCTGTGTATCTTTCTTTAATGTGTGATAAATACACATATCCTTCTTGTGGGATCTGTGTTCTGTAGCTTTCTTGACTGTATAATCTGTGATCTGTATGTCTGGACTTGTACTGTACTGTTTATGATCTGTGTGTCTTGATTTGCTTGTAATG
This sequence comes from Hanleya hanleyi, assembly GCA_036873755.1. NCBI lineage: Eukaryota > Metazoa > Mollusca > Polyplacophora > Lepidopleurida > Hanleyidae > Hanleya > Hanleya hanleyi. The sequence continues at coordinate 10,727 of JAVTVY010038841.1, forward strand.
TGTGGTAAATACACATATCCTTCTTGTGGGATCTGTGTTCTGTATCTTTCTTGTGTGATCTGTGAGCTGTATCTGTAACTTGTCTTTGGCCGGCTATACGCCGTCTGTGTAACTGTGTGCGTCCTTTCTTGCCCCCAAAGCGTCCGGCCCAGTTTATCGATGTTTTCCGACGAAAACGGCTCGCCCGCCTGTGCCTTGACTTGCACCGCCCGGCTGTAATAACTGCGACCGTTTCCGTCCCGTATAGCGTTGCACGGCCGTCTGCGCCGAATAAACAGGCTACACGATACGTCGTTGGATTATGGCAGGGGGAAACTTGGCTTATTTATCTCTGTATTTAGTGCAGTTGCATATTTCTGGGGGTGGAGGGAATCCCTAACTATCGTCACATACCGCTTCACGGTCAACAAGATCGACACATAAATATTGCGAGTTTAGTCCCAGTGCAGCGGGATTAGCACAGCAATAATGTCGAAATTACTAACCTACTGGTATAGACCTAAAAGCCTTATTTTATACTGAAGTTAGACCATGCAAGTTGCCTGAATGTGCTACGAGCAAACACGTCTCATTACAGTATTATAAAATACCCCACAACTATACTAGACACGCCACGCTGTCGTGTTTCCTAAACTATAGTATAACCACAAACACGTTTCCACACCGAAAATGCGAGCTGGCAAATTCTCATTGGATTGGCGTGTTTTTACAGGTTACACTAGCTACAAGATTGTACAAGCTTTTAGACTCCCAGGCCAAAACAACTGCATTTACGGCCCAACCGTAAATTGCGCCAAAATCGAAAGTTACAGGCTGTACCTGGACGTGCTTCCTCCAGCTCTGTCTTTCTGGTCTCTCCCGCTCCCTCCGTCTGCACGAGCTTATATAGCCGGGGCCACTCTTCACCCCCCGGAGCCGTTGCGAACACCCGGAAAATCGCCTTCACAGCGAAATTACAGTTCATAGTCCATAAATGGGAATGCCATCCCAATCCATAATTCGTAAAGAATGTTCCACATAAAGGGCAACACCTATCTCGCTCTGGTAAGCGAGATATACGGGGGAATGCATTTCCAACCACTGGCGCTCCCGAACTGGCTCTTCCATCCTTCCAGCGGTAACACACCCCCCCCTCCGATTCGAACAGTCCAATCACAAACGGTTAACCGTTACAGTGGCCTAGAAAATAATATCCAAGGGTGTCAGGGTGACACTCTTCGGATTATGAATGTTCACATGCCCAATTACCATTTAAAGCAAACAAATCTGATTTGTACGCAAATTTACGATTCCCGTGGATGGCTATCTGAATATATAATAAAATCATAATATAATAACATATATAATATATAATAAAATATAATATAATAATATGCCATGGTGGCTGCCTGACAAGAAATCACGTGACCCGACACATGCTGATATTCTGACCGCATCCTATCCAATACAAAGGATCACGAGTGGGTCATGCGATGTTCTGTATCTCATCCACACTTTTATTGTAAATGTTCATGTGGACACCTTAACTGGAATGACAACACGACCTATATCACGGCCTTAGGTGGATTTAAATACAAATACAGAATAACAAATGATGAAATAGCTCTGCCGACATATCTGCTGGAAATTGACGAATTGTGTCACCGTAAGCTGTAAGAATCGGCTCATAGCAAAATGGGGTGAATATGGATGGGGGGGGGGGGGAAGAGAAGGAGTGAGTGAGTGAGTAGGATTTAACGTCGTTTTCAACGTTGTTTCGGTCATATCACGACGGTGCCTACATGTGCCAGAACACGAGAGTGTCCACAGTTCCTTTTATTCTGGACACTGATCAGCCCAGCCAGTACAGCACCCGGTCACCCATCCAAGTATTGACCGAGCTCAACGCTGCTTAACTTCGGTGATCTGACGAGAACCGGTGTGCCCAACGTGATGCGCCGTACCGGGGGGAAGAGAAACCGTCTGTAAAGGCCCGATGCCGTCCAAGCGTTAAGGCCCATTTCCACAGCACGCGTCGCGACAACCACAAATGCAAACCACAACTATACGCAGTTTGGCGCATTTCCACAGCACGCGTTATGACAGCGAAACTCCCGCCATTTCAGCCAGTCAACCGAAGAGATTCCGCTCAACGTAACCGGGCTAACTATTTCTATGCCCTCTGATTGGTCAACAGTTCAACGACAACACGATGAAATAGCCCTGGTTCTAATTTTGTCGCGCGTCAAAAATGTGGTTTTGATGTCGCCGCGACTAACGCGTGCTATGAGTACTGCACCATTGAATAACACGAGGGCTAATTGTCGCATGTGGTTGTCGCTGTGAAAACGGGCGCTGTGGAAATGGGTCTTTACTTCCCCACCTTGTTAACATATCGGTTAAAGAAAACTACAAAAAGGTCAAAATGACTATGTACAGACCACTGCCAGAATTTCACAATAGACGAATAACAACTGGGATATAACATACCATGGCGGTGGGGAAATGCCGACTTACTGTAAAGAAATCCTACTAACCCACCGGCTGATATTATTACTTCATCCAACCCAAAGGCATCCCCAGAATGACGAGATATTCCTTTGAGCTTTGTATCTCAGTCACACTGTTATTATAGATGCTCATGCGAAACGTTATCTGGTCTGGTCAGACAGTCTCTGACACTGATTTAAGCGGAAATAGGTACAACCATAGCTGAAGAAATGATGAAATAGCTCTGTCAACACATCTGCTGGAATTGGATAAGTCGTGTCACCGTTAGATGTAAGAAAAGGCTCAAAGCAAAATGGGGCAATGTATAGTGCAAGTTCTTATTCAGAATATGAATCTCTTACTCTCCACCTTACTGAGATGTTGAACCTTAGGTCCACGGGCCACCAGCAGAATTCCACCTTATACAGATAACAGCTGGGAAATAACTTGCCATGGTGGTGGGCAGGTATAATCGCTACGCACTGTCAGCACCGTAACAGCACATAAGTGCCTCGTCCAAACTTTCGAAATAAATTTATAAAATCTGGCACCAGTCCTTCAAATCCTCTTTGCAACACTTCCTGTGTACAAATCTTACAATAGCCTGCTCCACAGATGAATACTTCACAAAAAAAATAAAAAAAATATTTAGCTGTTAGCCTTAAGCTAGGAGATGAATACACTATATACATTACGGTGGCCTAATGGTTAGAGCGTCGGCTTCGTTAGCGGTATATACTGGGTTCAATCCCAGGCCGTGTCATACCAAACACTTGAACAATGGAACTTGTTGCTTCCTCGCTTACACTCAGCATTAAGAGGATAGAACAATTACTGGTTCGCTCGGTGTCAGTATCATATGACTGTATGGGGTGTCATGTCTGCCTACGGCATTATATTTAAGTGGAACAGCATTATATAAAATGACAGAATGGAAGCATTACATCTGCTCTGTTACAAGTAGGTACTCCCGGCCCTCCTTTCACCTTCCTTTCCCGTCGTGATGTGACTGAAAAAATGTTGAAAGCGACGTTAAGCCCAGCTCACTCACTCGCTACACTATCCCAACAGCAAGAACAGTACTCCTCAAGACAAATGTAAAGGACAGATGAACATTGCATGCACGTCAATTTGAGTTTGCTACTTTGTAACGAGAGTAAGAATATATACGTTGCATGCATGCAGAGTGAACGTCGTATAAACGTCGTTTTCATCGACGTATCGGTTCACTGCACGTTCAAGCTGTTCCCTGTTCATAGACGTTTACTTCTCGGAGTTATCCTGTTTGTGTGATAGTGGCAGGAAATCTATTTTAGCACAACCTGCAATATCTGTTGTGTACTGAGTGTTTGAGAACCTGAAATGATTATATTTATATGCATGTATATGCCCCTAAGGCTGTTTTCGTCCATCGCCAGAAAGACGGCAATACAATCTAAATTGATAACAATGGCCCATAACGATAATGCAATGCTGATCCATCACCCTGATCTCCCTTGCAAACAACTCATTATTCAAATAATAAAGTTCGTCAATATAATGTCGATGATAACGCTCATGATATTGGAGAACGTCTGATCTTGACCGATCAGTAAACATTTAGATTCACGTACTCGCTGAAACAACGACTTACGGCTTGTCTCGTCCGTTTGATCCATTGTGTCTCGAATCCTCTGGGATTATCAACTTTACACTTACATAATTTATGGAAAAACACATATATATTATGTCCAGCGTACTTCGATAACCCGGAAACCAGGTTGCTTGACAGATTTCGCCTTGCATTGAGCATCGGGAATTTCAGAGGCAGTGATATTCCTACAAAGTCTTTTGTGGATCTGTTGTGGTCTCTGGTACACCACCATCTTCACAAGTCCAGGTAAATCCTAAATCCTCACAGAGGGTTTACCTGGACATTTTTGGTGATTCGAATGAGTTCTTGAGTCGACGCCTCTATTATACATGTCGTACATTTCATCCCCCGCGCTTGTTTTGAATTTGCATGTCGGTATCCCCAGCCTGCAGTTTTTGCTTTGACTTCCAATGTCGATTTCCGCTTGACATCAAAGCAGTTTGGCCCGCGATGAAATTGAAACCTGTCACATCTCATACCTCGCAGCGGATTGGCCTAATCAACCAGCTTAGCGCGTTCACTGATTGGGTTGATTCAAGGGAAACCCCTTGATCTATTTATATCCAGAACTCGTATGGATAACTAACCAAGCCAGTGTATCGATTCCAACGGATCGATCGATACACTGGCTCGCGAGGATGGTACACCATCGGCTTGAAGACAAATTGTTCTCACTAACCCCACACCCAACAATGCCATATTGAACTTCACATCTGGTTTTAGTCTGTCTTGAGAGATCGCGTTTTCGCTACTTTTTCGCAGGTTCATAGACGCTCGACTGCATCGAAGACAACCGACGGAATTCGAGCAAAAACTGGCTACGATTCTGGTATTCATATGTGGAAAATTACATGGCCCCAGACCAAGCGTGGAGATCATGCGAGTATAGGACTTGCTACATATGACGCAGCCCTTAGTTGCAGTGGTAAGACTAGTAATTCGATAGATATAAAATTTATTTTGAAGAAAGTATTCCGTTTTTTCCTTGATTTAATTATTGCCCAATGAAGACAAAATATGTTGAGAATAACATCAAGCTCAAATATTGGAATTAAATCTCGAAAAGTGACGCCTAACTGTTGACCATGTTGACTCTTGATATGATCTTCCTTGAATGCCGATAGTTTTTCCACCTACTTTCATTAGCATGTCATGTTTTCAGGAGATACTGACCTCTTAGGCGGTGACGATGAATCTGTCGGATGGAATTTGTCAGACAACGTGGTGATGTTCAATGACTGTGTCTTGTCTGACTACCCGCAGCATAAACCACCGAGCTACCAGGTTTCTGGCACTATAACTGTTGTGTTAGATATGAACGTCGGTACTCTGAGGTTCAAAGATGGCGAGGAAGACTTGGGAATCTGTGTCGGTGGCCTGAGAAACACTAGACAGGCTGATTGGTACCCGGCCGTCAGCTGTGATACAAACGCCTCCATCGAAATACGAAAAGTTCAGATCGACCCACCAGGTAATATTGACCTTTATTATTTGAATCGTTTTCAGCTTGTCACTGGATCATCATTGCTGCACAAGTGACCAACAGCGGATAGATAATTATACTGCCTGTTCAATCTGAGACAAACTAGTAGTATAACGGTCTGGTGTAGAGGTGCCTTATAAATCCCATACTCGTTTGGGTAATACCTTCTAGTGGCGTCAACCCTAGGGCGGGTATGGGACATTTGTTTCGTGTTGTCTGTTAGCGAGTTGAGAATCTGATCTACATCATAGCGGAACATCTAGAAACGTGGTAAATGTGCCATTTTTTAACAGCTGAGCTCATACATATCATTTGAAGATGTTATTGTATAATTCCTAGTACATTTTCGAAATATACATCGACGGAAACCATGGGCGTCGCTAGGATTTTTCAAAGGGGGGTCGATTATCATAGCACTTTAGGCGAGGGTCCAGGGGCCGCCTAGGCCCCGGAAGCTCCGGGGTCCTAGGTCGCCGGAGATGCGTTCTAAGCGTTTTCCCGGAATTAAATCTGAACATAATGTATGCAGATTTAGGGTTATATTATACAGCTCTGAGGCCTTAGATGGCCTGAGATGCATTCTGAGCGATTTCCAACAATTAAACTAACACGTCATTTGTCAAATATCAGTATTATATTTTATTCTCTTGTCATCTTGAAAACACAATAATAACTTTTTGGGCCTATATACCTCGTAGGCTAACCCAGTGGCGTCGGAACGTAATTGGAAGTTGGGGACCACTATCACAGCCCAACAGGCGGGGGTCCAGG
>JAVTVY010038842.1:0-16466 GCA_036873755.1 Hanleya hanleyi
CAGTATGTCGGTACCTCTTCCACTTCCCTTATATGTGTTGTGTAATTTTTACCTGTATATGACGAGATTCTGCTGGTGGACGTTTCGTCCCCGAGGCCCGCCCCCTGTACAGACCTTTTGGTCTTTGATATATGTTGGCATTTGTGGGAAGTTGATGCTGGGTCGACATCGGGCCTTACAGACTAGTCTTTTTGTGTTAAGTGTCGTCATTTACATCTGACGACGATACAGCTCACCAATCTCCCATGTACGAGTTGTCACAGCGAAACAGCTCACCAATTACCAGTATACGAGTTGTCGGAGCATTTCCAACATAGCTCTAGATTTGTATCTAATTACAAGCGTCTAGTCCGTCATTCATAATCCAGCCGTCGTCCATTAGAGAATATCCGCGTCCATAATCCAAAGACCTATTCCATTTCCATATAACAGTATTAGCACCAAATAATAATACCGCTTATGCCGGTGCTAGGGGCCGTGTGGTCATATCATCCAAGTTGCCACATGAACAGGTACAATAAAAGCGTACCTGAGATAAAACACATATCACGAATCGTTAGATTCTTGGTATGTACTTTAGAATAGGTTAACCAGAAGACTATTCTGTGAAGTCATGTGACGCAGTCAGTATGTCGGCACCTCTTCCCACTACCCTTATATGTGTTGTAATTTCACCAGCGTCACTTTATCTTGATAAATGTATAACCTTACACTGGGTGTCAGAGGCAGAATAGCGCGTAGTGACATGGCTAAATGTCGAACGGCGAATAACACACACTCTGTCTCATCCCTGGTATTTATAGGGTCAGGCCCTATTCTGTGAGAGGCGGCTCCTGTGGCGCGAGAACTTTATCCACCACGGGCACTATTCGTTGCAAAGCCGTCCATAAATCGGGATCCAGCGTAAATCCGCCTCGCTTGAGACAGATCAATCGGGCAAAATAAGGTCCCCGAAAAATATAGACGTCCTGACACAGATGTATACTATCTCCATCGAGTTGACCGAATAACACACGTTTCAAGGTATTCCAGCCTTCCCAGGTTAAAGACACACGCGCCGGTTCTGCCGTGCACCAACATCGCGAATCATCATCAATAAGTTCGACGCGTCCGGGATATATTAATAAGGTACAATCAGGGGTCAGCGTACGGGTAACGATGGAATTCGATTCCGGGTATAGTAGATCATGCACTTCCGTAATAATAGCTTTCAGGGCCTGCCATAACGCCGGCCAAAGTACTATTGCGCTACCCCCACACTGTTCTAACCGGGGAAAAAACGAATCTTCTCGGCCACTCCGTAGGTACACACCGACGCCGACATGCATAAAATCGACTTCGGGTTCTTTGCCCTGTAACATGCGAGTCAATAAAGTCCACCCGGCAAGGCTTAAAGTTAATTTCACTTCTGCAGGATGTTCCTCGATAAGGTGCAATTCATGCTCGTACACGATAAGAATCACCTTAGACGTCACTTGAAAGAACGCGAGCTCTTTGCCCGGCGATGCCATAATGATGAATGACAAAAATACTAGCCCGACAAAAATTTATATAGATCGATTCTTGCTAAATTTTCATTGTAAAATTATAAAATAAAAAATACGCATACCCTGGAAAAAATAATTAATTTAACACTGCAATTATTTTTAGACGCTCCCCCGAGTGCATAAATTAATAGTCTGGACTAATAACAGGATAAAAATAAAATTATAGCATTGCTAGACTAGAATATCAAGTCCTGATAATTACCTGAACATTCTATAGGGCTGTGAGAGAGCCAAACCCCGATGTATTGGTTATTCACAGAATACCCGGCCGGCCTATTTTAAGCGGAATCCATTATTGAGCATCAGAGTTGTCTCCCTTGCACCAAAGCGTATAGATGGCGCTGTGGTTTGAACGACGTTATTATCCGGGCAATGACATCAATATTCAAGCGGTAACTGCGTAGATTTGTGTTTTCTCGCCGTAAACGAAGGCTATGTTTTCTTCATTTTCTACAGTTCTCTTGAAAGAAACGGGCTGGAATTTTCAGGGCACTCGTATAGAGTGATAAGTGATAGACTTCCTATATTTTTAATCCAGAAAATTAATTTATTTTTAATGTGCCGGGTTTTCCGTATTTTCATACTTGAACAGTACGCCTCGAAAACTCGCTAAAAATTATAATATCATGGCGTAGTCAAGGGCTAGACGGCTGAAATTTTTAATACGAGCCCCTGATTTATCTGAGTTTAATTGGAACTAAAAAATTCTACGGGGCTGACCATGATTGAAAAATGACAATCGTTTATAAATGAGAAAGAAACACACGCCGAATTTTCAATGTACCCAAGAAAATTTCTCGGCCTACACGGCTTCGCAGAGGTCCGCGCTTTCTCTATATATATAGTGTCCCCCGCTTGAATCGGATTATCCCAAAAAACTTTTTGACAATATATATATACAGAGAAGCCAAAATGACACAGAGAAGAAAGAGCTACGAAACCAAGAGAATATTGAGGCGAAAGAAGAGGGCGATGAACCAAGCCGTGCACCCCATTCTTCCTGTGGCAACAACATCGCCCGAGCCATCCCGGGATGCTGTATTCGAAAATATACGGGGGGACCAGATATTTTTACAGCCACCGGCATCAACAGCGCCCCGGGCGGAATATGTACCACCCTCCCCCCATCATCAGTTGGGAAGCACCGCCGACACCATCTACTTCAATGGACTCCCCTACCCTGTTCCGGCAACAGCGGCCCGGGATGATGTGCCACCTTCCCATCCCCTGGAGGACGACATGGCAGTGATGCGGGCATTGTACTATCACAACCCATACAAATACTTCTCGGTGAGTCAGATGGGGGAGTAGGCTACTCCCCAGAGATGACTACGGGGCAGTAGACAGGAAAACTGCCCTGGTGAATAAAAACACCATATCAAATAATAAACGTCCTTGTCAGGACGAAACAATTGCTTCGAAAGAGCAAGCTTCTAACTGCCACATAAATTTCACATAGATGTCCCATTTTATTATTCGACTATAATCATTTTATTATTCGACTATAATTGAAGTGATGTCGGCATTGCACTGACTGACACCGGTGTGGAGGTGGGTACAAGATGGCGGCATGTGAGTATCCGCCATTTTGTATCCAAACCAGTGCACTGACTGACACCGGTGAGTGGAGGTGGGTTCAAAATGGCGGATACTTACCTCCCACTCCTGCACTGGTGAGTGGAGGTGGGTTCAAAATGGCGGTCTGTGTCGTGGTGTGGTGGAAGGTAAATAGCCGCCATTTTGAACCCACCTCCACTCACCAGTGCAGGAGTGGGAGGTAAGTATCCGCCATTTTGAACCCACCTCCACACACCAGTGCACTCATTGCACTGGTGAGTGGAGGTGGGTTCAAAATGGCGGACTGTGTCGTGGTGTGGTGGAAGGTAAATAGCCGCCATTTTGAACCCACCTCCACTCACCAGTGCAGGAGTGGGAGGTAAGTATCCGCCATTTTGAACCCACCTCCACTCACCGGTGTCAATGAGTGCACTGGTGAGTGGAGGTGGGTTCAAAATGGCGGACTGTGTCGTGGTGTGGTGGAAGGTAAATAGCCGCCATTTTGAACCCACCTCCACTCACCAGTGCAGGAGTGGGAGGTAAGTATCCGCCACAAATTTTACTCGCTTCTGATTGGACGAGAGCCGCCCCGTGACCGCCCCCAATATGCAAATTTCTGAGGTCAAATTTTACTCGCTTCTGATTGGCTGTCACCTCCTCGTTTCCTCCTCAATTATGCAAATTTCTGAGGTCAATTCGCGCCATCTTGCGGGCTGTATACTACTAACCTCATATATGGAGTATAGAGTTACATGAAGAAAAAACACCGCTTGCAAGAGCTGACCTTCCACGGTGAAAGATGCCTCAAAATCCATACGGTAGAGTGCTCAATACAAGCGTCTAGTCTGTCATTCAATATTCAGCCGTCGCCCATTAAAGAATTTCCGCATCCATAATCCAAATTCCTGATTCATATTATAACATTAGCACCAAATTAAAAGAATAAATCGTAGTATACATAAAACTAGGCTAGTTTCCTGCAAGAGAGAAGCGGTCAACAGTTTTCAAGTCTGGTTGTATTACACGTTTCATGGAACATATTCGATAATCCCTTCTCTCTTCTCTATTCACAATTTGGAGAGTTGGGATATCTCCACAAATCGTACATTCGTTCATCAATGACACGTACGGAGCGCATTTTTTGTAACCTCTTTCTTGTTTTGAACATTTGCACTCATGAGGTTTGTACTGTTTGACCATTTCTTTCAACGTGTCAAAATGGATCATTTCACTATTTCTCGTAGTTCAGCGTAAAGTCTCTCATCTCACACGTTTCTGTATTGCCTTGGTGCGAAAGGCATAACTTTTGGGACCTCCAGATACAATCGTTTCTATGACAACACTGTCGAGCTGATCGGTGAGCTGGTCTAAATACACGCTTACAGGTAATTCAGCTGTCCTGTTCTGGAAATTTACAGAATCCTATCAGTGTCCATATATGACACCACTCCCGCGCATGTCGAGATCTTCACATAATTTTAACGGGCCTGATTGGTTGTAAATGCCCCTAAAATATGCTCTACGATATGCCGTTTCAACGACATTATTTTATTCCTCCCACTCCAGGAGAATGACACTCTAATTAAGCATATGAAATATTTCACTACTTTGGACTAGTCGAAATGAACGTAGAATATTTGTCGAGATCATTCCGTTGTGAGAATTTACCCATAGCGCGATTAATAAAAATATTGGAAACAGCCCTCAGTCCTGGGTTCTTTTCAATTTTGGAGAGATAGAGAGTTATACCCCCGTGCGCCTTGTACACTTCAACATATCGGTTCTTGGTCTCCTCGTCGACGCACCATGCGGGATACCCTAAACGTTCTTGCTTAGTCTTGAAAAATGTATTGATATATTCGCTGAATAAACCAGATTGCGAAGTTTCCCCGTCATATTGTATCGTTTCTTCGAAATGATACACATTGCAAATCTTTTGGATTTTGTATCCCTTTTGTAGTGATTTTTGCAATTCAAAGGTCACCCATGTACGAGTTCGCGCTGTTCATCGGAGTGATACGAGATACCAAGTTCCATGCAAGTGCAACATAATGGGAATATCAACAGGCACGGGATAACTGGATGATGAAGACATCGTTTTAGCTTAGAATCCGAAATCTGACGTAATGACTTTTGGATATTATTTCGAATAAATCGCTGTCTTGCATATATAGTGGTACAAGTATGCACAGTGCACGTATTTTGATGGATTCGTTCTCTGTTGCTTGATAATACAACCGTGCGACAGACATCCTTCCTCACATCACGTGGATACAGTCGAGTCTGACCATCATGTGCATGCGCAAAGCCCGGCGCACACGAGAGCTATCAGCTGAGTTAACAGCCTCAATTGCCTGCCAGCTCAGGAGCTAGCTTTCGTGTGGTTTCAGCGCACACGGTGAGCAAAAGTTTCAAGAAATTGATTTCAGTTCCCGCATAACGTCTTCTTCAAGACCATTTTGAAGAGTCGTGCGTATGAATCGCGTGAAAATAACATGCGATTCGATGGCCGGTCCAAGAAAACTGCTGAGCTGTTGGCTTGCGTTCGCCGCACACGCTGAGGATTTGACCTCGGGAGGCGAAATTATCAAACAAGTTTGATATTTTTTCCCCGGCCTCGCGAGGCCAAAAACTCAACAAAAACTGCCCGCACACGAGAGCTAGCCCCTTAGCTGACAGGCAATTGAGGCCGTCAGCTCAGCTGATAGCTCTCGTGTGCGCCGGGCTTTATAGATCTCTTTTTTGTTCGAGCTCATGTTTGAATTCGTGTTCGTATATAGAGACGTAGTTGTACCCCCGTTTTGCAGTTCGCCTGTGGTGCACCCGCACCCTGCCTACCAATGAGAGAAGTAAGAGCTCCGAGCTCAGTATCCTTGACTGCCCAAAGACGCTTAGGACAAACGGATCAGAGCGAACATGGCCGAAAATTGAACTTTCTGAAATGGCGGCTTTCTGACTGGAAGAAGGGCCTACGAGAATTGTAAACATACCCAACGCTCCCCCAGCGTGGGTATGATGTGCTGGAGGGGATATTAAAATGATTGACCTGTCATCCTTGTTGTTGTTGTTCTCTCATCTGCCTACATCATGGCTAATGGTTTACAAACGACCTTATATAACCACTCACTCACTCACTCACTCACACTCACTCACTTACTCACCATCGTTAGTGCGTCAATGCGTTAAGACGGGCGTTGGGCACGCCTCACGGGCGTTGAGCATGCTTCACTCATTCACTCACTCACTCACTCACTCTTCTTCCTCCTCCTCCTCCTCCTCCTCCTCCTCCTTCTCCTCCTCCTCCCCTTTCTCTACTACTCCCGATTGATCTATACATAGAACAGGGTTTTCCCAGAAAATTCCCCGAAAAATTAACCCTGACAATTAGAGCGATGGCCTACGAAACAGGGGGTTTCACAGCAAAACCCCCGTACAATGTTCCGGTGTAAAGCGATGACGACATCGGGGACAACCAAGTCTCAACAGATTTTATTCCGTGGTGTGAATGCATTTGATACATACACCCATACGTTAGTATTATATAATAGCATGGTACAATCTCTCATTATAGGTGAAAAACTGCTATGCTAGGGCGTTAAAGCGTTAGCATAAGACGTTAAGGCGTTAGCATAAGGAGTTAAGGCGTTAAGATAGGGCGTTATGGCGTTCAGATAGGTGTTAAGGCGTCCAGATAGGCGTTAAGGCGTTAACATAGGCGTTAAAGCGTTACTGTATAACTCTCCACAAGATGATAGGGCAAATATACGGGGGTTCTGCATTCTCTACCCGGACACACACACATACATACACACCCACACCCACTCACACACACAAACACGCACACACACCCTCACCCACACACACACGCACACCCGCACACACACACACAAACAAATAGCCAGTCTGACTATCCCCCCGAGCGCTGTCCACCTTACACGGCCCATCCGGGCCAGCGCACCTCAGAAAGTGTCCTTTTTCTACTACTACCCGACTGCACATGCGCAGAATGATGTGACTTCCAATAACAGCCACCATAATCGGACTCTTCCCCACAAGCGTTGCCCAACTCACACGGCCGGTTATTAGAGCATTTTCACAAAGTGGATGCTCTTATGTTTTCATGGGAAACGGCTCCACCGGATCCGCCGCCGCGACTTTAAACGTGAATATCTCTGAAACCGTTAAATATTTTCGGGTCAAACTTCGTGTGTTATCTCATTAGGCCTGGGAAATTTGCCTGGTTGTGTTTCGATAGCGGATGCTCACCACTAGGTGGCGTTGTAGTCATAGCATAGGTAAACCTTTCTGTGACGATTTCGTCTGAACGACTTGTTTGATTTCTATGAAATTTTATTACAATGGTCTTGAAGGATAGGCAATGTGCTGAAAAGGTTGTGGTGTAGCTGGCATAATTATAAAGGCATGTTTTTTCCATTTCAAAAAAAGAAGTTTTTTGTGAAATAAAAATTTACCATTCGCTTGGAGAAATATTTAAAGATTGTTCTATTCTATGTTGCCAAGCATAAATGTAGGATTGTCGACATGATAATTTTCTTTTGGTGCGAATCAGATTGCTATTTAAATAAAAAATCTCAATTATCTGACTTAACGTCAAAACCTTCATAACCATTAACATGATTAAAGTTTTTTCCATTGAACTGTTATGTGCAATCTCCCTAGGGCTTTAGATTTCACCTACTTTGTTTTTCGTGGTATTTGGTTGTCACTAGGTGGCGCTATACACATGAATGCAGGTAAACATGTGTTACATCATATCTTGTAAACAACGTGTTTGATTTCCATGAAATTTGAGTATAATGATCTTGCGAGATAGGCAAAGAACTGACAAGATTTTGGTGATGTTGGCGAAATCACGGAGGCGTGTTTTTGCATCTCAAAATAAGATTTTTTTCACAAAAATGGAAATTTACTTCTTTGAATCAGGGGAAAGTAATTTGAGTTTGCTGAACATGAATATAACATTCCCAGTGTTATAATTCACATCCCTTGTAAGCCAAATGGCCATGTTTTTGTCATACGTGAAAAACACATTACTTGAGTCCAATATCTACATTCTAAAGGCCACATCTGAGGATTTTGGTTCATCATGACATACTGAAACACTGATATTCTGCTTCATCTTTCAGGTCTCATATTGTAGGCCTGGATGTTTATCATTCAGGTGATAAAATCTGTAATGTTTGACTTATTGCATAATGCAGTTATAAGTGGACTAGTAGACTGCTTGTATCAACAAAGTAAACACTTCATTCCAGAACCAGTGCTATTTCTCTCTCCATTACTGATATAATAATTTCATCCTGTTCCCAATTACATAATCTCCAGTGGCTGGGCTTCCAGATGTCTGGGGATGCATTCTGGTCAATTTTCAATGAATAAAATCACAAATTATCACTCAGTAAATGCTCAAATGTTTTTGTTTTATGTGAAGGTCCCCAGAATTTATTTGAAAATCGAGATGTGAAATTGCACATACCGTTACATTTTTACAGCATAGTTACAAATGTTGATAATTATTTTTTTAACTGAAAGAGTAGAAAGATTTTTGAAGGGGAACTTCTACATACCTGCTATATGGCACATCCCACCTGGGAATTTTTTACATGCATATCTAATTGAAATAATCCATTGGAACCACTGATGATTTTCCAATAATAGAGAAGAAAAGCAACTCCGAGTAGGGATGACAATTTCATTCTGTATGTTTCACTATAAGTTTTAGCATCTTCAGCAGTGAACAAAGTTACAAACAGCTCCATACGCACAGTATATATACAAGGCATAATGTGATCTTAGCCAATACACAATTATGAATAGGCAAGTCAATTATGTCAGTCAGTTTGGACGGATATTAAAATGCTGTCATTTTCAGAAATTAACCTGACAGCGATCTACAAATGGTGTGATTCAGGTGATACAATACACACTGTAATTGATGAAAACAATACATAATCTGCTTATTTGTCAAGAACTAAGTAAACTGTACACAAATGAAAAAAGTATGGTGATATAGTGGGTATTTACCTACGTTGAATATTTCTACATGTCATGAAGTTTGGATAAGGACTGTCATTTTAAGATAATATAGGTGTAATTTACTTGGCAATCCACATCAGAATTGATGAAAACCTACAAATGTTGTAACACGCATGTTTCATAATTGTAGTATATTCCCATGCGAGTTACATTTGTAGAGTGTGTATTGTATCACCTGAATCACACCATTTGTAGATCACTGTCAGGTTATCGCTTATCATTTAACAATTACTGAAAATGACAGCATTTTAATATCTTTCCAACCTGATATAATTTACTGGCTTACCTATTCATAAATGTGTATTGGCTAAGATCACATTATGCCTTGTATATATTGTAGCGTGGTCGGTGGTCAGTGGTCGGCGGTCAGCAATATTATTTATCAGTAGTTGGTCAACGGTCACTGGCTGATAACCCTGGGATATGGTTGATGGTTATCTGATGGTCAACGATTACTAATTGACATTAGACGGTTACTGTTGACGGTAATACTGATGTATTGTAGATGGTCACTTGTTATGGTCACGGTTCAGTTGACGGTCACTGGTTGACGGTTATCGATATATGAACGGTTACACGTTGACGGTCAATGTTGACAGTGTATTAGCTGGTATGACTGGGGATGGTTTACAGGTAGGTGGTGATAATGTCACTGTTGACATCGACGGTCACTGACTGATGTTTACTGTTGACGGTCGACGGTCACCTGTTGACATCGACGGTCACAGACTGATGTTTACTGTTGACGGTCGACGGTCACAGACTGAGGTTTATGTTGACGGTCACAGACTGATGTTTACTGTTGACGGTGGACGGTCACCTGTTGATGGTCAGTGGTCCCAGTGGTTGATCGTTACGGTTGGTAAACCCAAATATACACCAAGTTGATACAGATTTGTAACAACAATAAAGATATTTATTCTTGCAAAATACAGTGTGTTCTGTTGTTTGTTTACACTATGGTAACACCATTGTTTGTTTACGTTATGGTAACACTTGTTTGTTTACAGTATGGTTACCCATATAAATGGCCCCACTTGATGGTTCAACAACAATGGTTGAATAAACATTCCCAACCCAAGTATAGGCTATATGGTGTGGCTGTTTGGTGATTTGTACCTTGATTGTTGATATTACTGGTGGTACCGCTATTAGTACCTTCAGAGCTAAAGATGTGTCCAGTTGTGGGTCCCAGACAGGACTGACGATCCTCGTTTGTCAGCGGTATATATACCCTCCGACCGGAAGTATAGCACGACCAACATCCAAGCAGTGCTGATTGGCTGAGTGTGACATCATTGCTGGTATCTCGTCACTCATTGGCTGGTGATGACCTCATGCAGCTCAGTGAAAACAACATGGCGGTTTGCATTTCTACTGAGCGGGCGGGAGAATAAAATTTAACTTCACCAGACTATTTCAGCTTCTATGAACATCGTCGGGATTTACTAGGTACGCCACAAATAATTAGAGGACACCTAATTTTATACTGGATAAAGGTAGGTTCTCAGGAAACACTGGATTTCTCGTCAGGGAGGTTTTTTCTTATGTCGTTGTTGTTGTTGTTGTTGTCGATCGTCGAAACAGAACTCGGCACATCACCCCCACCCAATTAAATATGTTCGTTCCGAACATAAAGAGGACCCAGAGATGGTATCGTTAAAATTTAACAACATTTAATTTGAATATATATACAGATAAAATGATTAGGATTATCCTTCTCGAAATTAAATGTTCATAAGAACTATTGTCCTTCAGTGGAATGTCCAGAGCATCACAATTCAATAGATGAAACAGTCTTCAAATATAACTTGGACGGTAGTTTGGCACATATATATAATAAAATTTTATAGTAATAACTTTGAAAAATTAACACTCAAGTCCATTTCTTTCTATTTACAGATGTCAGTTGCTTTCTGTTTGGGTGCCCTGCTCACGCAACACTCGGGCTCGTGGATCCTGCACCCAAGTGGCACTCAGTTCATAAACTGTCCCATCGGGAAGAACCGCTCTCTCAGTGCGCATAATGGCACTCACTCCCGGAGGGACATGCTGCACGTGACGCATGGGTCCACGGGATGTTTCGAGGGCCTGTCTCCTCACTGTCCTCAGGTGGCTGGCGGGGAAGGTTTCTGAGTACAGACTCGGGGCGCCAAGAAAGAAGATCCTGGGGTCATTATGCAGGAACTCATAACGACCCCCAACCGGTGGTCCTTCCGGGTCTAACCTCTGCGGGTTGTAGATTATGGCAGGTGGAATGGTCTGAAAGTGATGCTGGACAGGTAGAGGTGATGCTGCAGTGGGCGTAGTAGGTGTCGTGACAGGTGTTGGTGATGGTGACTGGACCTCCTGAGACATAGATGTAAATTTCTCAGGGGTTGCAAATAATGTTATGAGTGGTTCTGGGGTTGATGATGGGGGTACCACAGGGTCGATGTTGGGTACCTCCCTCTCCTGTTCCCCTGTAGTTTCAGGCGCTGTGTCGGTGGAACTGCTGGAGGAACTTGATGATGATGAGGAGGAGGATGTTGACGAAGATGAGAGACGTCGGACCCGAGACCGCTTGGCTGGTTGTGGAGAGAGTGATGGCGTTCTCTCTGGGGTCCTCCGAATTGGCCCTGGCGATGGAGTTTTTGCCATTGAAGGGGACTGCCTTGGAGATGCAGTGGTGGTTGTAGGAGGAGTTCCCACCTTGGGACTGAGAGGCTTGTCTAATTGCACCGGACCAGCTTTTTCGGGAGGGTTTTCTTTGGTCATCCGTTTTGGGTCGGTTAGTACGGTCTAGGGTTGTTCTCTGTTGTTGTGAGTTTCCCGACCCCCGGATGGTTTTGGTGATGGTGGTCCCGGGGCACATCCAGACTCACCACTGACCTTGGTCGGGCCGCCGGCTTGACAGTTGGCCTTTCTTCCTTACCACTCGATTGGTGGCGTCTCTCAGGGCGGCGTGGAGAGTATCCCCGATGTGGGCGGTCTTCAGTGGCCACCTGTAACCTGGCATGGTACTTGTCAACATGCTTTTTAAGCATGTACATCCTTGATGCGGGTACTGCATAGGCACATTCACTACATTGGACGATGGGCCCATGTGCATCCTTTTTATGCCTCTCCAGTTGACGCCTAGCCTGGAACTGTCTGGGGCAGATGGGACACTTCCAACACCTCCATGGTGGGCCATCATCACGCATCTGTGAAAAATATGATAGGAGGAACCTTAGTTATCAGAACCACCTGTGTTAAATGTTTAATAATTTAGTTGTTTCCTTTTTGTTTGGGATTCCCAACCAGTCTCCATCAACCTCATTCTATGTCACTACTTTGTCTTTTGTGTCTTTTTCAACCAGTTTGGCGCAGAACCATGATATGGTTTGAGTCTGTTATGGTGCACCACTTTAGATTTGGCAGCAGGGCCCTTCTGTATCCGGTAAACTAGGTCTGATAGTCTCTCGGTCACGAGGAATGGTCCAGTCCATGGTTTCTGCAACTTTGGAGAAATCCCCTTTCTCCGACGAATGTCGTGTAACCATACAGTTTCCCCGGCCTTGTAGATGTGTTGGTTAGTGCGGCGGTCATAGACTCGTTTCTGCCTATCACTGGCAGCCTGCATGTTTTTACGTGATATGTCATAAACCGTCCACAGCTTTTCCCTAGTTTCCTGCACATAGTCCACTTCACTGACTTCTTGTTTTGCTTGAGGTGGTGGACCATACAGGAGGTCCGCTGGCAGCGTAATCTCACGTCCAAACATCATCAGACATCGGGAAAAACCAGTGCTTTCATGTCGTGATGATCTGTAGGCTAACATCAACATGGGTAATGTCTCATCCCAGTTCCGTTGGTCGGTTGCAACAACTTTTCTGAGCATTTTCTCCAGAGTCCTGTTGAAGCGTTCCACCAGTCCGTCACTTTGTGGATGATATGATGTCGTCCTCGTTTTGGCAATTTCCAGTTTGTCACACAGTCCCTGGAACAGTTTAGATTCAAACTGAGTGCCCTGGTCAGAATGGATCTCAGAAGGTAGACCAAATCGACAGAAGAATTCATCCATGACAATCTTAGTAATGGTTTCTGCTTCCATGTCAGGCATCGGGAATGCCTCTGTCCATCGCGTGAAGTAATCAGATAGTACGAGAATATATTTATTCCCCCGTCTAGTCTCTGGTAGAGGTCCTAAAATGTCAAGAGCAATCCTCTCCAGGGGTCCTCCTGCCAGATACTGATTCATAGGTGCGATGAACTTCTTTGTTGGAGCTCTACATGATTGGCATTCCTCGCATTTCCTGATCCACTCTGTTACATCTTGTTGGTAACCCACCCAGTAGAATCGACCATGCATCCGAGCAACAGTTTTGTTTATTCCAAGATGTCCTGAACCACAGTCACTGTGCATGGCTTTGAGAATGTCATCCCGCCAAGATCTGGGAACAATAAGCTGCCAGGAAGATTGTCCCCCATCACCGAACCATTGACGGTAGAGGATTCCATCCCTAAGTTCAATGCGGTCCCATTGGTTCCAATATGCTTTTGTTGCTGGATTTTTTGCTGATACATTTGACCATTTTGGTCGTTTGCCGATCTCCTTCCATGCGATGACTGGAGATAATGAGGTGTCTTGGTTCTGGGCATTCCTGATTTATGTGGTGGATTTCCCATGCAACAAACCCAATTGGCGGTTGGAGTCCTTTTGTTCTGGACCAGTGTTTGGTGATTTTCCAGATCTGGTCATCACTCGAATGGAGTTATTATCCTGCATGTCCTTCTGTTCCTGTTTTGTGCAGTAGGCACAAGTATCACATGGAATGCGTGAAAGGCCATCAGCATTTCCGTGCTGTTTACCTGCTCTATGTTCCAACTGGAAGTCGTATGTGCGTAGAGTCTCTGTCTAACGGGCAGTTTGTCCCTCTGGATTTTTGAACCGCATTAACCATCTTAGTGCGCCATGGTCGGAGCGAACCAAAAATTTTAAACCATAAAGGTAGTGGTGGTAATGTTTCACAGCTTCGACGACTGCCAACAGTTCCTTTCGGGTAATGCACTATTGCCTTTCTGCCTTGGTTAGGGTTCTACTGAAGTAAGCAATGACACATTCCTTCCCTTCGTCATCCAACTGTGACAGGACAGCACCAATACCTATGTTGCTGGCATCTGTGTCCAGGATGAATGGTTTCTCAGTGGATGGATAAGCCAATATGGGCGACTCTGTGAGTGCTGTTTTCAGTTTTTCAAAGGCGTCCTCACATTCTGATGTCCACTTGAATATGTTTCCTTTCTCCATCAGCTTGTGCAATGGTTTGGCTGTATCTGCGAAACCTTTTACGTAACGCCTATAATACGGACAAGTCCCAATGAAGGCTCGCACTTCTGTAAGACTTGTAGGTCTTGGCCATTGCTTAACTGCACTGATTTTAGATGGATCTGTCGATATGCCCAAATTGGAGACTATGTGACCCGAAAATTCAACCTCTTTCCGAAACAAATGGCATTTCTTTGGTAATAATTTCAGACCGGCCTCTTTGATTCTACACAGGACTTCATTCAGCCTGGTTAGATGGGGCTCAAAAGAGTCAGAGAAGATAATTATGTCGTCTAAGTACAGTAGACAGGTCATCCAGTTGAGTCCAGAGAGAACAGCTTCCATTAGGCGCTCGAAGGCTGCAGGAGCATTGCAGAGTCCAAAAGGCATAACTTTGAATTGGTATAGACCGCACGTCGTGGAAAAAGCAGTTTTGTCAGCATCTTTTGGATCGACCTCAACTTGCCAATATCCACTCTGCAGGTCGAGTGTCGAAAACAGTGTTGAACCTCGTAGGGCATCCAGAGAGTCATCTATTCCCGGGATTGGATAGGAGTCTTTTTGAATCGCCAGATTCAGGAGTCTATAGTCCACGCAAAAGCGGAGAGAAGAATCTTTCTTCTTCACGAGAACCACTGGTGCGGCCCAAGGACTTGTCGATTCCTCTATTATACCCTTTTTCAACATTGATGAAACTTCCTTCTCAACAGCTTGACGTTCGGAGAGTGGTAACCTTCTAGGGTGCATTCTGATTGGCGCTGCATCACCGGTGTTAATAGTATGCTTGACTATGTTGGTTCGGCCAAGGTCATCATTATCTTTGGCAAAGGCAGCCTGATGGTCTGACAAGAGTTGTCGCACTTGGTCCCATAGGTTTGGATTCAAGTTCTGAACTGCTGCTTGGTATAAATCTCCAACATGAGCAGGTACTTCCTCCTTACTAACTGCAAGATGATTCAGTCTGTCATGTGTTGTATCCCAGTCTTTGGTATCGTCAACTACTCTGTCTATTGGTTGACAAGTGGCTATGTGCGTGTCTCTGTACAGTGTTTTTCGTTGGTCATCAAAATTTGCCACTCTTAAAGGGATATGGCCTGTACTTGGATCTACAATAGCTCTGGCCAGCATCATGCCCTTGGATTGGACAAACTGTTCACTCACTTCAACCATACCAGTCATGATTGTTGAGGAGTCTGCATTGATAATACCGTTTATCATGGTCTCTGTGTTTGGTGGAATGATGACGGTTTCTGCCACCGATACTCGGAACATGGAAGGCAAGCGAATACAAAGCACGAGTCTATCGTTTACTGTAACAGTGCCACCACCCATGTTGAGGTTACAGTTGTGTCCATGCAAGAAATCATAAGTTGTTGTGTGGTCAAGTCAGGAAGAAAGTTTAATTCCAAGGTGGTCCGTTCCAATATTTTTACCAGTCCACCATCTGCCATTTTGATATGACCATGTCCAGGTTCGAGTGCAGGTCGGAGATCCACTGGTATCGCATGATATTTCTTTGGATGTAAAACTGAAATCGATGACCCGGTATCAATCAGGCAATTCACTTTTACCCCATTGACCTGTGTTGGTAGGAAAAGACCATCATGATTTTGCTTACTAAATTTCTCTGTATTGGGCCCAATATTTTGGGTTTTAGCTGGAGTCTGGCCCTTGGCACCAGCTACTGCCCATTTCCCGACTGGGGAGTACTTGGTTGGTTATCACGTGTTTGCCCATTATGGCCGTCATTTTCAGCTGCATTGTTCCTGAACTGTTGTTGCTTTCGCTTCCGGCATTGAGCCTTCCAGTGTCCCGCGATTCCACAAAAATGACATTTTCCAGGTCTTCTGCCTGATTTGTAGCCCTTAGTTCCAACCGTTGTCAAACTGGTCTCGATCCTGGCAAGTCGTTCCACCAGATTGTTCATTATCGGTTCATTACCATTGGCTACCATTACTTGATTCTGGATTGCTTACATTATCCAAACTCTCGCGTTGCATCCTTAGGGAAGCTCC
>JAVTVY010038843.1:0-15760 GCA_036873755.1 Hanleya hanleyi
GAGCAAAGCTTTAGTGGTCCTTCGACGGTGACCAACACACCAGTGGAAACCGACCGTCGGGACACAAGTCGCTACCATTGGTAGACCCGAAGTGATCGCGCCATTGGTGGGCCGATGAGCAAAATTGTGGTGGTCCTCTGGCGGTGGCCATCAAAGGGCCACCAGTACAGCCGATGGTGGGCCACTGGTGGACCGTTAAAATTTGCTGTGTGGGGGCATGCATGGGCAGAACGAGCCAGGAAATTAGGGTTTTGGATAATAATAACACGACCGTTAAAAATTAAATAGTGACGAGACGAAAAATGGTCCAAAATGTCCGTCGATGTGGTCTTGCTGAACAAACAATAGAACAGATAATACCAGAAGTTCATGGACTTCTGATAATACATGTACAACAATGTAGTGAGAATATCACCCTTCAGAATCTCAAGGACAAAATACAACACATGCAATTTAAATCCACCTTGGTTACAATGCATAGTCCCCGGATAATCGGGCTGACAGAACAGAACCACATAATTAACTTCCTTGGTGAGGAATTAGTGCTGTCTGGTGGTACCGGGCCTCCCCGGTCCTGCCTGGTGAGAAATTAGTACTGCCAGTCCTGTGGTTCCGGGCCTACTCAGTCATGAATGGTGAGGAATTAGTACTTTCTTGTGGTTGCGAGCATACTCGGTCATGAATGGTGGGGAATTAGTACTTCCTTGTGGTTCCAGGCCTATTCGGTTCTGAATGGTGAGAAATTAGTACTGTATGGTGGTTCCCGGCCTACTCAGTCCAGCCTGGTGGGGAATTATTACCGCCTGAAACTCGGCCCTACCTGGTGAGTAATTGGTACTGTAACGGGAGGGACTTGAACCAGTGCTTGTACTAGCTTACAGCTAGCGGGTATTGTCCTTAGCTCAGTCGGTAGAGCGCTGCTGTGGCGTATGGGGACTCCAAATCGAATTTCGATAACGCCTAGAATCGTCATTCTTTACATTGATGCCGTGGTCACTGGTTCATGGAGCGTGGGATTCTGGACATGAGAACCTGTGTTGGTTTCGGAAGGGGGGTGATTTAGGGGGGGGGGGGGGCTGCAACGGGGGCACTAGTACCAGTGCTTGTGCTAGCTTACAGCGAGCCGGAATTTACCTTTAGCTCAGACGGTAGAGCGCTGGTGTGGCAAGTATTGGGATCCCGTATCGAATCCCAATAGCACCTAAAATCTTCATTCTTTGCAATACTGCCTGGTGGTTCCGGGCCTACTCGGTCCGCCCCAGTAATATATGATGGTTTCGGGCCTACTCGGCCCCACCTCGTGACGAATTAGTACTGGCTTGTGGTTCCGGGCCTACCCGGTCCTGCGTAGTGCTGAATTAGTACTACCGGATAGTTTCGGACCTACCCAATTCTGTTTTTTTGCTGACTTGTATGGCTTGGGAATTATGGACCTGCCCGATATTGCTTGATGAGTAATTAGTACCCCCTCCCCTCCCCTCAGCCTGAGAACCTGCATGCATGAGAAGAATGAGTCAGAAAATTAGGGTTTTGGATAATAGCAACACGACCGTTAAAAATGAAATAATGACGCGACGATAAAAACATGACACGGCTTGGGCGAGGGAAAAATTTACGTCTGAACTCACATTTTTCGATGCTATTCCCCAATTGGTCCAAAATGTGGCCGATGTGGTCTTGCTGAACAAACAAGATAATACCAGAAGTTCATGGACTTCTGATAATACGTGTAGCCTACTACAATGTAGTGAGAATATCACCCGTCAGAATCTCAAGGACAAAAATACAACACATGCAATTTAAATCCACCTTTGTGACAATGGTTAGTCCCCGGATGATCGGGCTAATAGAATAGAACCACATAATTAACTACCAATATGACAATGTATATTATGACACGAAATGATAGCTCCGAGCATGACAAAATGACAAATCCTTCTTTTGATTTGTGCTTTCACCACTAAAAAGCGAGTGAAAAGCTGTCGATTTAACTTAATTGTCAAACCAATATATCCCTTTTGATGTTTTTTTTAGCACAAACACAAAAACATATGAAACTACGAAGATATGCATGGGTTGAAGAAACAGTCATAACCAAGGGATTTTTGGAGTCTGATTTTGACCCAGTATACTCTCTAAACACTACATTTAATAGTAGGCCTATACACTGATTGCGTGGCAGAGACACACGATGTAAGCATACTACTGTAAATTTCCTTCTAATCAAGGGGCTTTGCTCTTATCGGATTAGTAAAAGTGTTCTGTTATATTACCATTTCAATAAATTGAATCCAATATTCAGTTGTCTTCCATAACGGGTCTTCGGTGGCCGAGTGGCCCAAGGCGCACAACTGTTGACCGATAGCCTCACACCACTGAACCGGCACGAGTTCGAACCCAGCTGGTCCATATGCAAAAGTTTGTCACTTATACTTGCCGACGGGTGGTGCTCCTCTCCGGGTACTCCGGCTTCCTCCGCCAACCATACTGACCGTCACCATATGACTACAACAACCCCGAATGTGGCATTAAGCCAAACCCCCCCCCGACACCTATTTCCTATGGCAGACTCAGTTAACACGAATTCCAAATGTGTATGAATGTAAAATACACATAAAAAACAAGATGTTTTTTTTTAACAAGGAAGAAGCATTCAGCGAGACATGATCATGTTATTTACATAGAATCCTAATCATTGACGTGATTTAGAAACTCTGGCTGCAATAGGTGGTGAAGGTGGGGGGGGGGGGATAAAGTATTGTTTACAAACCGCTTTCCGTTTGTTTCTCCACCAGTACAACACAATGCTTTATTATATTTCACGTGACAATGTTTTTCTTTTATATGTAATATATTACCTCTTCAACCAAAATCAGTCGTAGATATCCAAATTCGGTGCGTTTGATCCTAAATGATACTGAACATCGTTTTGATTAAAGGTTTCATATTTTCATAATATAAATATATGTCGAAACGCTTGGAATGCTCTGCATTGGTGTAGTTCACCGCCATTCGGCACATGATCCCCCAGCTAAAACAAAATATTTAGATTTTTTCTCGTTTTCTCTCTATCTTTTGTTTGGAATTGCAATACTGACAGATGTAAGATAAAGTAAAAACAAAACGAAAATAATACCTTATGTATTATAATTTGTGAACAGAGTTCCACCCACACAAATTCACACACATGCACAGCACCACCACTTGTTCAGTTGTTGAATATTGCGACAATCCAGCAAAACAAAATTAATTGTTACACATACACATAATTTCACGCAAATAATAAGGCAAAACTTGTCTTATATCAAGGCCTGTTAGGTTCTCAAATGGTCGAAACGACCAACAAAAAATTGGTAGCCACAGCAGTTAAAATCTATGAGAATATTAACCAGAAATTCGCATTAGACTGTGACAAGGATTTGGGGAATACCTGAGCATTACGTCAGAATATACCGTCTGGCTTGGAGCGAGGCAATAGGCCAACACGAGAGCAACACCGAAGAGAAAAAAAAAACATCCAAAGCGAACACCTCCTTTGGTAGATGATTTTATATATTATGACACGATATGTGTTCATTACATGATAAGCAAAGTCAAGACGAAGGAGAAAACGCTTCTCTCTAATAATTGTTCCAGGTCTGCAACTTTTCTCTCAAGTAATTGTCCTATGTCTAAAACTTTAATTGTTCTCTCGAACAATTGTCACATGAGTAGTAGTGTAAGAGTAAATGGAGCAAACTTTCACCCGGATGTAAAGACGTCACGGGGAGGATTTGAGGAGGAACTGGGTCACGTGGCGATCACGTGATCAAGGCATGTACTGACCGGTCTAGGCTATAGTTCCGGCAACCTTTGCCCTCGAATTCTTCCGCGGTGATGCGGTCTGGCGGTGATGCGGTCGCGGAAGAAAGCTTCCGCGGAGAAAAAGCAGTCCCTAGACTGGAAATACGCTGCATGGTCCGACTGGGTCGTCTGAGGTATCAAAGTGAAGCATTCGTGAAGGGGCATCTGATGGGCTGGGTGTGAGATTGAGATATCGGCATTCTGCGCATGCGCGGTGGCCGAAGTGTATGAAAATAAACTTTTTGGAGCTAGGGGAGCCCTTAATGGTCCAATGGGGTCATATGAGGTATCAATGTGAAGCATTCATGAAGGGGCATCGGACTGGACTAGCGGCTCGGGCGTTGTCACCATTCTGCGCATGCGCGGTGGCCAAAGGGTACGGAAATAGACGTTTTGGGATCGAGCGGGGTTTCTAATGGGCCGATGGAGTCGTATGAGATATCAATGTGAAGCCTATGTAAGGGAGCATCTGACTAGACTAGTGGCTCGAGCATTGTCGCCATTCTACGCATGCGCAGACAGGGAATTGTGGGAAAAGGGTATGGAAATAGACGTTTTGGTATGTAGGTGAGCCACGAGTGTGCCGATGGAGTCGTATGAGGGATCAATGTGAAGCATTCGTGAAGGGGCATCTGATGGGCTGGGTGTGGGGTTGAAATATCGGCATTCTGTGCATGCGCGGTGGCCAAAGGGTATGAAAATAGACGTTTTGGAGCTAGGGGAGCCACTAATGGTCCAATGGGGTCATATGAGGTATCAATGTGAAGCATTCATGAAGGGGCATTTGACTGGACTAGCGGCTCGGGCGTTGTCACCATTCTGCGCATGCGCAGACAGGGAATTGTGGGAAAAGGGTATGGAAATAGACGTTTTGGGATCTACGGGAGCCCCTAATGGGCCGATGGAGTCGTATGAGGTATCCATGTGAAGCCTATGTCAGGGGGCTTATGACTGGACTAGTGGCTCGAGCGTTGTCACCATTCTACGCATGCGCAGACAGGGAAGTGTGGGAAAAGGGTATGGAAATAGACGTTTTGGGATCTAGGGGAGCCCCTAATGGTCCAATGGGGCCGAGTGAGGTATCAAAGTGAAGCATTCGTGAAGGGGCATCTGATGGGCTGGGTTTGGGATTGAAATATCGGCATTCTGCGCATGCGCGGTGGCCAAAGGGTATGAAAATAGACGTTTTGAAGCTAGGGGAGCCACTAATGGTCCAATGGAGTCATATGAGGTATCCATTCGTGCAGGGGCATTTGACTGGACTGGACTAGCGCAGACAGGGAATTGTGGGAAAATGGTATGGAAATAGACGTTTTGGGATCTAGGGGAGCCCCTAATGGGCCGATGGAGTTGTATGAGGTATCCATGTGAAGCCTATGTGAGCGGACATCTGACTGGACTAGTGGCTCGAGGGTTGTCACCATTCTACGCATACGCAGACAGGGAATTGTGGGAAAAGGGTATGGAAATAAACGTTTTGGGATCTAGGGGAGCCCCTAATGGGCCGATCGAGTTGTATGAGGTATCCATGTGAAGCCTATGTGAAGGGGCATCCAGTCATGGGTGGGTGCATGTAAAATTTTTCCTGAAAAAAGAACGGAACACGGACTTTATCGAAAAATCCGGGAAAATGTCTATATGGGGTATGGGGGGTATATAGGTCGCCGGGCTTAACGGGGCTTGCCTATCAATAGAGTTGTCTCCCCCTAGTTCCAGGGTGGGTGTATGTACAATTTTTCCTGAAAAAATACGGAACGTGTCACGGACTTTATCCTAAATTACGGAAAATGCCTATACGGGGTATGGGGGGATATAGGACCATCCTGGGAAACCTACGTCTAACGGAAACGGTGAAATTTTTGAAAAAGTACCTTATAGCCCCATATAGACCCATATAGTCCCATGCTGGGGGTATAGGACCAATGTGTGTCCCACTGGGAAACCTACTTCTATACATTTGCGGTATGATTGTTTGGATTTGTTTTCTTAGTCTCGTCATTTAGAACACGATAGGAAGTGTCCCGGAGCGAAACGGTGAAATTTTTGAAAAAAGTCACCGAGACCCATATAGACCCATACTGGGGGTATACGACCAATGTTTGTCCCACTGAGAAACCTACTTCTATACATTTGCGGTATCGTTGTTTGGATTTGTTTTCTTAGTCCCGTCATTTAGAACACGATAGGAAGTGTCCCGGAGCGAAACAGTGAATTTTTTGAAAAAAGTCACCGAGACCCATATAGACCCATACTGGGGGTATACGGCCAATGTTTGTCCCACTGGGAAACCTACTTCTATACATTTGCGGTATCGTTGTTTGGATTTGTTTTCTTAGTCTCGTCAAGACAAACATGATAGGAAGTGTCCCGGCACGAAACGGTGAAATTTTTGGAAAAGTTCACCGAGGCCTGGGTAGGCCCATAGGCCTATACTGCATGGCTATGTGAGTATAGGCCCATACGGGGTGGACGTGTTGGAGTCTAGGTGAGTCCCTGGTGGTCCAATGGTATCGTATGAGGTCTTATTTTGAAGCTCTCATGCAGGAGCACTTGACTACACTAACGGTTCGTACGTTGTCAATACTCTGCGCATGCGCAGTCTGGTCGTAGTATAGAAAGCAGGAATTTTGGTGGGTGTGTGTGTTTGGGGTAGAGATGGACCGCTATGGATCCGAATGGGTCGTGGAAGGTGACAAAGTGAAGCTTGTGTGGGTTAGAGTCAGAATGGTGTGTTTTTAAGTGCAAGTCGCCTTAATCTGCGCATGCGCAGTTGGTTGTAGTAAGTAAAGTGGCCATTTTGGGGCAGTACATGAAGGTATTTGGGGTCGAGATGGGCTATTCACGGTTCGAATGCGTCCTGGAAGGTGTCATCTCGTAGCTCTCGGGGTGTAGACCTCGATTTGAGGGCTGTCCACAGCATCTGTGACGTCATTGGTGACGTCATCAATAGGAGTAGTAGCGAAAGTGAGCATTTTGGGGCAGTGAAGGATGGTATTTGGTGTAGAGATGGACCATCCTTGGACCGAATGCGTCATGGGAGGTGTCATGTTGTAGCTCTCGGGGTATAGACCCCGATTTGAGGGATATCCACAGCATCTGTGACGTCATTGGTGACGTCATCAGTACGAGTAGTAGTGAAAGTGGGCATTTTTTAGCAGTGAAGGATGTTACTTGGTGTAGAGATGGACCATCCGCGGTGCGAATGCGTCGTGTGAGGCGTCATCTTGTAGCAACGCCCACCGACGCCATTCTTAATGCTTTAACGCCCTGGTGAAATAGCTCAGAAGCTCTGATATTCCATGGAATTGCCACTAATTCTTCGAAATGCAGTGACGCCCGTCGTTACACCTTAACACTCTAACATAACGCCAAGATATAGACCGGAGAGAGAACATCAGCAGCAACAACAACAAGGATGACACATGAGAGAACAACAACAACAAGAAGTTTTTTTCATATAGTTTATTCTCCCCAATGTTACATCATACCCACGCTGGGGGAGCCGCGTTGGGTATATTTACAATTCAAGAAGATTCTTGTCCAATCAGAGGCCACCATTTGCATCTGTCATATTCGTTCCTGTCCGTTAGATGTATTCACGGCTACTCTTGTCCAATCAGAAGTCGCCATTTCAGAAAGTTCCATCTTCGGCCATGTTCGTTCTGAACCGTTTGTTCTAATCGTCATCGGGCAGGCCAGGATACCGTTGAGGAAACATATCCTCAGATAGTTGTTTGCGCATTCTGAGTATCTATCAGTGGGTGAATACTTTCATACGATGGGGGTGGTGGGTCAGCTTGGTAAGGAAAAACGTAACATTGGTCACCCTCTTCACTGTCCACTTTGTGTTGGGTCCTTGTTGTTGGGCCCTCCCAAGACATCCAATTGTTCCAGTTTCTCCAGCATCATCTCTAGTGACCTCCGGTTAATGATGGTAAACGGTTGGTCGTACACTGGGTTGATGGCACTGGAATAGAAATAGCGCAATTCACCCGTCATCTTATGGCATAAGATGTACCCAATTGCTACATTTAATGTGAAGGCCTTAGGTTGGCCATTGAAGATGGTTTCCACGTAGCTGCGTAGACGGGTGAGGTTGGTCAGTGGAAAATTGTAGATATCTTGAATAGGGCGATGACGGTGGAAACAGTGCCGTGTCATGGACCAATGGCGCCGAGAGATGTCACTCACTGGATGGTTGTCCTGTAAGAGATCGCTAGGAACATTTATGGGTTCGTCCAGAAAATGTTCGATGTATGGCGTATGACTCGAAACCGTAACGGTTGGATCCGGCTGGATATCCAGGCTCTTCCCAACTGTGGGCATAGGCGGGCTCTCTCTCTCAGTGGCGTTCGTCTTCCTGGGTTTATCTTCACTGGGTCTGACATTCCGCGGCTCCTCTTCAGTAGGACGTTGTCGCTAAAACCGTGGTGACGGACCATGAATCAAACGCTCATGCCGTCTTAACTGACTGCATCGTTTGAAGAGTTGACCACAATCCTTACATTGTTCCGTCGCGCCCTCGTGGAATGAGCGTTTGTGGCGCAGTAAATGATCCTCCCGATTAAATGACCGTGCGCAGGTTATACAAGTATACCGTGCATCGTTGTGGGTGGAAGCCTCGTGGCGTCGTAAATTATCTAGACGAGTAAACTGCTTCTGGCAAGTTGTGCAAGTGAACATCTTGGTGGTTGACAGAGTGTCTGATGAAACGGCCAGGCCGTTTCCTTTTTATAGCAAGTTAGCTGTAGATCTATTTTTAGCACAATCAGTTCAACATGGACGTCAGCGACAAGAACCCGGATGTAGGCGCGGACTTCAGCGACAAGAACCCGGATGTAGGCGCGGACGTCAAACAGGTGCACGCTCCTGTGGTGCACCAAGTACCCTAGGATGTTCACGAATGTTCCACCATCCCGGCCTTCTATCAGGCTCAGGTCAGAAGCTCTCATGTCATCATGTGAATGGTCAGTCATATTGTGCGTATGCATGTGTGCGTCAGTGTGTATGCATCTGTGTGTGCGTGTGTGTGTACGTGTGTATGTGTGTGTGCGTCTGTGTGTATGTATCTGTGTGTATGTGTGTGTATGTGTCTGTGTGTATACGTCTGTGTGTGTGTGTATGTGTGTGTGTGTGTGTATGTGTGTGAGTGCGTGTGTGTATGCGTGTGTATGCGTCTGTGTGCTTGCGAGAGTGTATGCGTGTGTGTATGCGTGCGTGTGTATGTGCATGCTTGTGTGTGTACGCGAGTGCGTGTGTGCGTCTGTGTACGTGTGTGTGTGTGTATGCTTGCGTGTATACATGTGTGTGTGTGTGCGTGCGAGTGTATGTATGTGTGTATGTATGCCTGTGTGTGTATGTGTGTGCTTGCGAGTGTGTTTCTTGGATCGGAGCTCTTGGAGCTCAAAGCCTGTGGAGCTCAGAGCTCGGAAGTGACATTTGCATATGACCTGTGTGAGGTCACTTCCGCTTCCGTTCACGTGACCGGAACTGACCTTTGACCCCGGCGCGCAAAGTTTTCCACCGCGGTGGAAACCTTTACACCGCGCGCGCCGGGTCAAAGGTCAGTTCCGGGTCAAACACCATTGGACCACCAGGGACTCACCTAGACTCCAACACGTCCACCCCGTATAGGCCTATATTTAAAAAAAAATCACCGTTTCGTGCCGGGACACTTCCTATCATGTTTGTCTTGACGAGACTAAGAAAACAAATCCAAACAACGATACCGCAAATGTATAGAAGTAGGTTTCCCAGTGGGACAAACATTGGTCGTATACCCCTAGTATGGGTCTATATGGGTCTCGGTGACTTTTTTCAAAAATTTCACCGTTTCGCTCCGGAACACTTCCTATCGTGTTCTAAATGACGAGACTAAGAAAACAAATCCAAACAACGATACCGCAAATGTATAGAAGTAGGTTTCCCAGTGGGACAAACATTGGTCGTATACCCCCAGTATGGGTCTATACGGGTCTCGGTGACTTTTTTCAAAAATTTCACCGTTTCGCTTCGGGACACTTCCTATCGTGTTCTAAATGACGAGACTAAGAAAACAAATCCAAACAACCATACCGCAAATGTCTAGAAGTAGGTTTCCCAGTGGGACAAACATTGGTCGTATACCCCCAGTATGGGTCTATATGGGTCTATACGGGTCTCGGTGACTTTTTTCAAAAATTTCACCGTTTCGCTTCGGGACACTTCCTATCGTGTTCTAAATGACGAGACTAAGAAAACAAATCCAAACAATCATACCGCAAATGTCTAGAAGTAGGTTTCCCAGTGGGACAAACATTGGTCCTATACCCCTAGTATGGGACTATATGGGTCTCCCTGAATTTTTTCCAAAAATTTCAACGATTCGATCCGCGACACTTCCTATCATGTTTGTCTTGACGAGACTAAGAAAACGAGACCCCACAACCTATACCGCAAATGTATAGAAGTAGGTTTCCCAGGATGGTCCTCTACCCCCCCCCCATACCCCATATAGGCATTTTCCGTAATTTAGGATAAAGTCCGTGTTCCGTATTTTTTCAGGAAAAATTTTACATGCAAAATTTTCTCACCCTGGAACTAGGGGGAGATAACTCTATTGATAGGCAAGCCCCGTTAAGCCCGGCGACCTATATACCCCCATACCTCATATAGACATTTTCCCAAAATTTTTGATAAAGTCCGTGTTCCGGTTTTTTTTTCAGGAAAAATTGTACAAGCACCCACCCATGACTGGATGCCCCTTCACATAGGCTTCACATGGATACCTCATACAACTTGATCCGCCCATTAGGGGCTCCCCTAGATCCCAAAACGTCTATTTCCATACCCTTTTCCAACAATTCCCTGTCTGCGCATGCGTAGAATGGTGACAACGCTCGAGCCACTAGTCCAGTCAGATAACCCCTCACATAGGCTTCACATGGATACCTCATACAACTCCATCGGCCCATAAGGAGCTCCCCTAGATCCCAAAACGTCTATTTCCATACCCTTTTCCCACAATTCCCTGTCTGCGCATGTGTAGAATGGTGACAACGCCCGAGCCGCTAGTCCAGTCAAATGCCCCTTCACGAATGCTTCACATGGATACCTCATATGACCCCATTGGACCATTAGTGGCTCCCCTAGCTTCAAAACGTCTATTTTCATACCCTTTGGCCACCGCGCATGCGCAGAATGCCGATTTTCCAGCCCCCACCCAGCCCATCAGATGCCCTTTCACGAATGCTTCACTTTGATACCTCACTCGACCCCATTGGACCATTAGGGGCTCCCCTAGATCCCAAAACGTCTATTTCCATACCCTTTTCTCAGAATTCCCTGTCTGCGCATGCGTAGAATGGTGACAACGCTCGAGCCACTAGTCCAGTCATACGCCCCCTGACATAGGCTTCACATGGATACCTCATTTCCAGCCCCCACCCAGCCCATCAGATGCCCCTTCACGAATGCTTCACTTTGATACCTCACTCGACTCCATCGGCCCATTAGGGGCTCCCGTAGATCCCAAAACGTCTATTTCCATACCCTTTTCCCACGATTCCCTGTCTGCGCATGCGCGGAATGGTGACAACGCCCGAGCCGCTAGTCCAGTCAAATGCGCCTTCATGAATGCTTTATTGATACCTCATATGACCCCATTGGACCATTAGTGGATCCCCTAGCTCCAAAACGTCTATTTTCATACCCTTTGGCCACCGCGCATGCGCAGAATGCCGATATTTCAACCCCACACCCAGCCCATCAGATGCCCCTTCACGAATGCTTCACATTGATACCTCATACGGCTCCATCGGCCCACTCGTGGCTCACCTACATCCCAAAACGTCTATTTCCATACCCTTTTCCCACAATTCCCTGTCTGCGCATGCATAGAATGGTGACAACGCTCGAGCCACTAGTCCAGTCAGATGCTACCTCACATAGCCTTCACATTGATACCTCATACGACTCCATCGGCCCATTAGAAACCCCGCTCGATCCCAAAACGTCTATTTCCATACCCTTTGGCCACCGCGCATGCCCCTTCATGAATGCTTCACATTGATACCTCATATGACCCCAATGGACCATTAGGGGCTCCCCTAGCTCCGAAACGTCTATTTTCATACCCTTCGGCCACCGCGCATGCCACAGCCCATCAGATGCCCCTTCACGAATGCTTCACTTTGATACCTCATACGACCCAATCGGACCATACAGCGTATTTCCAGTCTAGGGACTACTTTTTCTCCGCGGAAGCTTTCTTCCGTGACCGCATCACCGCCAGACCGCATCACCGCGGAAGAATTCGAGGGCAAAGGTTGCCGGAACTATAGCCTAGACAGGTCAGTACATGCCTTGATCACGTGATCGCCACGTGACCCGGTTCCTCCTCAAATCCTCCCCGTGACGTCATTACATCCGGGTGAAAGTTTGCTCCATTTACTCTTACTCTACTACTCACATGTCTGAAATGTTACAGCTTCTCTCCAGTAATTGCCTCAGGTGAGGGCAGAAACATTATGTCTTCTCTCCCAGTAATTGTCCCACGAATGTAACCGTATAGCTTCTATCTGGACAGTAATCGTCCCAGGTCGGTAACGTCATAGCTTCTCGCCGGTAATTGTCCCAGCTCTGTAACGTTATAGATTCTCTCCAGTAATTATCCTACGCCCGAAACGGTTAAGTATACTCTCCAGTAATAATCCCAGATCTGAAACGCTAGGGATTCTCTTTGAAATTTTCCTACGTCTAAAGCGCTAAATCTTCTCTCCAGTAACTGTCCCATGTCTCAAACATTAAAGCTTCTCTCCGGTAACTGTGGTAGGACAGAAACGTTATAGCTTCTCTCCGCTAATTGTCCCAGATCGGAAATGTTGTAGCTTCTCTCCAGTAATTGTCTAAGATCGGAAACGTTGTAGCTTCTCTCCAGTAATTGTCTCAGATCAGAAACGTTGTAGCTTCTCTCCAGTAATTGTCTCAGATCGGAAACGTTGTAGGTTCTCTCCAGTAATTATCTCAGATCTGAAATTTAATATCTTCTCTCGTATAATTGGTCCGGGTCTGAAACGTTATACATCTACCTTCTCTTATGTCGATGCCCTATAGACCTGAAGTGTTGAAGCTTCTCTCCATTAATTGTCACAGGTTTTAGGCGTGACAGCTTCTCCCCAGTAATTGTCCCATGTCTGAAACTTTACAGCTTCTCTCCAGTAATTGTCTCATGTCTGAAACGTTATAGCTTCTCTCTATTAATTGTCCCAGGTCTGAAACGCTATGGCCTCTCTCCGGTAATTGTCCCATGTCTGAAACGTTATAGCTTCCCTCCAGTAATTGTCTCGTGTCTGAAACTTTACAGCTTCGCTCCATTATTTGTCCCAGGTCTGAAACTTTATGACCTCTCTCCAGTAATTATTCCAGGGATGAAACGTTATAGCTTCTCTCCAGTAGCATTCCCATAGGTCTGACAGCTTACGACGTACAAATAGTAGCTATCAAAGTCTCTGTTCTTAAGCCGATCACCAGTTCCCTTAATTGTACTGTCCCTGGTTTGTCCTGGATCTGACACGTTATGGCGTCTCTCCAGTTACTATGTATCTAAAGTTTGGCAAGCTCAGATCCTCTGGTAGAAGGCCCTAAAGCACATAATGAACACGTGATCGACTCGTTCCCAAGTTATGTCATCATAGGTGTGGCTATCTCCTTACATGTGTTATAGAATATCAGTACACCTGTAGTGTACAAAACTACCATCAAACTGTGAACGTTTGTGAGATTTTTTCCGTTGTGTTTTGCCGTATTTCGGACATTATTATACAGCTATTGATATATTTGGACAGTTGGACGTGGCATTGGACAGTTGTTAGACGGAACTTCTTTTTGTTTACACATTTTCAGACAACAATTAACTGCATGATAAAAGTGCTTTATGACCATTCAATGAAATTCAACCTAATTGAAGCAGGAATTGTTCACTATTTAGATTTTTTTTTCATTTCTGTTTCAAGGTGTATGATGAATAAGTTAACAGATTGTACTGGTTTGTAAGGATTCATCTTGGGCTCATTCAAAAGAATAGCAAGTTGGTTCGTCCCTGCCCCCGCACCCCGGTCTCATTCTTACAAACCCGTACAATCCAATAACCTATGGTGATGAGCTTAGTGGTCGAGATGACTTCTTGTATCGCTTCACCCCAGTGTGTGTCTTCATATGCCGAACAAGACCACTTGTTGAAGCAAACCTGTAAACACACAGCGAGCATTTATACGGTTTCTCTCCAGTGTGATTTCTTGTATGTCGTACAAGATGGCATTGCCTAGCGGACCTGTAGGCACACTGCGAACATTCATATGGCTTCTCCTCCGTGTGTTTTCTCATATGCTGCAAAAGATGATCATGGCGAGTGGTATTGTAATCACACTGTGAGCATTTGTGTGGCTTCTTCCCACTGTGTGCTCTCATGTGTCGGGCCATCTCACCCGAACAAACAGTCGTGTGAGCGCATTTGGAACAGAGGTATGGCTTCTCTCCGCTGTGTGTTCGCATATGTCGGAAGAGATGATCCTTTTGAGCTGATCTGTAAACACAATGTGGGCATTTGTATGGCTTTTCCCCAGTGTGCATCTTCATATGCGCTGTAAGCGTAGATTTATAAGAAAACTTATTATCACAGTCTGTACAAACGTATGGCTTCTCACCGGTGTATTTTCTCATATGTATGGCGAATGTACTTTCAGCGACAGCTGTATATTCACATTGTTGACACTTGTATACTTTCCCACCATTGTGAGTTCTAATGTGACGGAGTAAGTGGTATTTTTTAGCGAACTTAAACTCACATTGGGAGCAAATGTATGGTTTGTCGTCAGCGGACGTTTGGTTTTCGGTACATCCGGTTCTTGTCTTTTCTTCTACAACGGACGAACTTTTCTGAATTACAGATGTATTACTGTTATCCGATTTCTCACATTTTTTATCTTCATTGGATTCCGCCAATTGTGCTAGCTTTGAACGTTTTCTACTTTGATACAAGACCACGGGCATCGGAGCTTCATTTGAACTCTGTTTGATGGACTGGGAATATGTATCAACAGACTGTAGTTCTTCTCTCTAGAAGTAAAGAAATGCAGAGATCAATATTGCAATGTTACTGAATAACCTTGACAACCACAAAGCAGAAGTTAAAGACTCTTCTTCTGCTTATCCACAGAGATAAATGTACATAAAAACAGAGATACAACATAAACATAGTCCTACATGGAAACCACATCATGTTGTTTTTTTTTAATACTTGCAACCACAAACATCTACTTATATTGTGATATGCAATGTATATAACCATACATTCTGGTTATTGTCAGCGGAAGCAGGATCGGTGTCGTCAATCCATACAGTATGGCAAGACGTTTTGGTATTTATCGGTTTATTCTATATATCATTTTTTATGATATCAATTTTTTTTATATATCAAAAAATCTTTTGCAACATAAAATCTACTTTCTATATCGAAATATCTAATTTTGATATAAAAGATTCATTTTTTTACTCCCCTACCTCTCCCAAAAAAACAAAACAATTATATAAAAAATGGACGAGCGGACTTGCCATATATGGACACCGTTTTGATATTTATTGGTTTATTTTTGATATCAGATTTTTGTTTATATCAAAAACTTATTCTTTGATATCCAACATAAGGGGTTTTTTTTGGTAGCAAAAATAAAACCTCATTTTGGATATCAAAAAACAAGATTTTGAAAAAAAAAATGTTTTCCGATGAAGTCATTTGGTTAACTTTCGTTTACCGGACGTACCAATAATGTCACCTATCTGACGGAAAAACTAAGAATCATACTTAATTTACAGTCTACCTCTACTTTGCATTTGAGTTGTTTTTCGTACGTATTCAAATGGGATTTTGGCACTTACCGCT